>JADBJO010010291.1:0-22500 GCA_016801955.1 Conus betulinus
TCTTAAAGGGTGATTTATTCATATCTATAATATAAGAGATTGTGCTTTCAGTCCGTAGGCTTAGGGCTGTCTACCAGTGGAAAGCGCATCTGAATCCGCTGAAAACATCGAACACCATACTTAAAAAGGCATTATCAATATGTTGTCGGGAATAACACGCCAGAATCGGAAGGGGGACAAATCGTCGTTGAAATTTGAAAAGCATTAATGAAAAAAGGGTGATCGTAGTTGGAACACCAGACATAAAAAATACGCATGCATTAGATTAGAAAACAGCTAGGTAAGGAGGATTACAATACGCTTTTATTTTCTGAATAAACATTGATGCGTTTTATTCTATCACAAACGAAAGCGGTTTGGTCCATATCTTTATCTTTGTCTCGTAATTCACATTTTGCAAGAAATGTTTTTTTCCTTCGGGTTAGGGGGGTCGCATTGGTAGGGAGTAAAATGGGTGGCCGGGGGGGGGGACTGGGGGGATGGGGGGGGGGGGTGGAAGGGGGGCGGGGCGCGAAGGCGTTGTGTTGTCGGGGTGGGTGGACAGCACGAAGGTTGACCATCCCTGGCACTCCATTTGGGGGAGAAGGGGTAGTCTCCCCCTTTCACCAAAGCAGGACTTACACATACACAGGTTGAATAGACACATTTCATTCAGCAATGCCAGGCTTCCAATGAACCGCATATAAATGTATATTTTCTGAGGGGGAGGGCGGGTAGGGGGGGGGGGGGGGCAATATCCGTACATTATTGTACAGTGTCGTGAGGTGGATGGGTGGCACTCCAGACCATAGTATTCACCAACCAGGGCCTGCCACTCGACAACACCAAGGTCAACTTGCCAGTTCGTGCTGCCCGGTCTTAGTTTGAAGCCCGCGCCCTCAGTTAGAACTCGATCCGCTCGTGTAGTGACTGAGATCTAAAGTTTAAAGCTAAACATATTTTTTAATAAGAAACGTTGCCCTCTGTAATATAAGAAGAAATTATATTAGAGACTCTGTTGTACGCGACGCGGAAAATATTAAGAATTGGGAATCAAAGGCTCTTTTCTTATTCGAACAAATAGGAGTGGAAATTGACCATGCGCTGTTCAGGGACATGTTTCACAGGTATGATTTTATCTCTGCCGTGTGTTGGAAATTTCAGGAGACAGAAGAAATTCTAGCCAGAGGACAAGACGTCATGACAGGACACTAGATCTGTACAGGCGGTGAATGAAGTTAATTACCCTTGGCAAAATGCTATCAGGTTACTGTTACTGTGAAAAACAAAGGTGCTAATGACAACCCTACAGACAGGCACCGTCCTCATGTGCTAAAGTAGCCAGTGAGGAACAAATCCTGGATGATACAAACTCAACCGTGGTGGAAGCGTTGGTGCTATGCGCACATAGGCATGAGGGGCGCCACCACATGCCGCATTCTCGTTACGACGACCAAGGGAACAAACTGCTCCCACAGCAGATTGTAACTGTGTGACGAGTGTGGATGCCACACAACAGAAGGAAACTACATGTAAGCTCCCCCATGGGGTTTGTAGAAGTTGTATGGACTGCAGAGCCTGATGGCAAAAAAAGAAGAGATGCCCAGCATCCTAACCAAACCAAAGCGCACGTGCAATCCCTGTAAGCCCCCACTCCAACGCCGGTTTCATTGCCCAAAATGGAAAAACTGTGCAACCCCAAGCCACAACCACATCGAAAGAGTCTCAGGGCCATGCAGTCTTTCCCGCGGTCAAAACCGCACTTTCCCTCTGGTCCAATGGGTGTTTTATCACACACGTCGCGGGAGCCTTTGTCCAAAATTGGTTACATGCTCTGAATGTTAATGTTACTGACGGCTCTAACTGTCAGGTGTCCCGCAAACTACAAATAGCAGATATTTAGATATCTTAAAACGCCCTTTTTAAATTTGTGCTCCTAGTATCCATAACAGCAATCTCCTGAGCGCCCAGAGGTCTGGCAATTATGCAATTATTTCATGCCGTGTTGTTTGAGCCAAAAACGCAGGGATGGATATTACTGGGAATTGAAAACCCAACGCGGCGTTATTATCATAAAAACAAATGATCAGTTTTTTTTAGATTTAGAATGTCGTAAATCAAGGAGAAAAAGTTGAAGTTCTGTGGTTCGACATTTCTTCTTGACAGCAGATCTTACAAGCAAATCTTGAATTCAAAGCATAGGAGGGGGGGGGGGAGCGTTTTAGAAGATATGATATACTTGTTACTAAAAAATGACCAAGAAATTTCCTACAAGTGAAAGGTAATCTTTTGAATTTAAAAAATTATTTTGGATAAGAACATTAATAAAGAAATGAATTAAGAGAATGCTGTGAAGAAAATCAAATCACTAAAAAGCAAGTGAATGAATTGTATTACCATTTTATTTGTACATCGAGAGGTCATTGTAGATTTGATAGAAGAGGATAGCGTGCCCAGTAAATTTGGCATGGGTTAGTTGTGTTCGACATTTTGTCGATTCATTTTTATCTGTTAAAAAGCAAAATAAAGCTAAGCCTGGCCTCCATCCTAGACTAATTACATTTACATAACAAAAATGTGCATATTTGTGTTTGTCTCTTGTAACATGTCCGCAATATACCGGGGGGGGGGTGGTTTTTTTGTGACCAGGTTCTTCGAAAGAGTTGCCGTGATACAACGTCGTACCAGCGAGGGGGCGATGTACTCATCATATGCTCACAGGTTATGGGGGGGACATTTGGTAGTGGTATTATGATTTTCAGAAGGTATCAATGTCTGATTGGACTGTTTAAATTTAAACTTCCGTTTACGTTGCATTTAGTATGTGACATGAATAAACAGAATCACAGTAATTAAATCATCGACACACAATAATACCCACCTAAACCTGAGCTTTATGGTGACATTAACATCAATTATGCAAAGCATGCCTAAAATTCCTTTAATACCATATTTGCATACATGTATATGTGTTCGTTAGTAACGTAGCTATGGATATCAGACATATACGGGACGCACACGTGTGGCGTTTGTGGGCTGGCTCTACTCTCATCCAGCCACCATGTAATTTCAGGGGACAATGTTACTTTTGCACTCTGTGGTTATGCATTTTGTTCACTTTTTTTTGTTTTAGCTTGTGAAACAGGGAAACTGGGTTGAGTCGTAATTAAAATAAGGTTAAAATATATAAATTTTGAGTAAAACCAAGTATTGTACGATAAAAGAGGAAGACAAACCTGAACGAACATGTAAAAAAAAAACAGGAAGTCAACATTAATCAATCAACAAAATAACACAACACAGGACGGCAAAGAAGCAAAACGGGCGGAAATTAAGGATCCAAGCAAGAGACGAACGGAAACCATCCCCAATTAAAAACATCGTGCAACTGCGCAAAGAGGTGGACAAAAAAACGCGGAAAACTGCAACCACTTAAAACGTTCGGGGCAAAGGGAGGCCGGAGCTAAATCAAGGGAAAACCCACTCCAACATTCCCCTCTGTCCGTGGTACGGACCGCCCTGCCCTTGATGGCCCCCGGCTGTAAGATGACTGACATTGGATCAACCCGCTGTCCTCAATCAAATAATGGTCGTCATGTTATTGAGCGATGATTGGGGAAACGGGGAAGGGAAGGAAACTTCTAGGGCTGGGTTTTGCGATACTTCCGAATTACCTAGTGCACGGACGCCCAAATGACGGCCTTCCACCATCCTGATTCTGTCCCATGATTTGTAAACAGCTGGGGAAGGATCAAGGGATCAGGAGCGAGACTGTTGCATGATGGCGTGGAGTGGAGAGAAATTTTTTTTTTTTATTGAGTAAGTGGGAATGAGGAAAGAAATGAAGAGAGAGGGAAGAGAGATAGAGAGTGCGCGAGGAGAGGGGGGGAGAGAGGGGGGGGGCGGGGGGGAGGGTGGGGGGTGGGGGGGGGGGTAGGGGGGGGCCGTGGGGGGGGGGGGGGGAAGGGGGCTGGGGGGGGGGGGCGGCGGGTGGGGGGGGGGGTGGGGGAGGGCGGGGGGGGGCGGGGGGGGCGGGCAGGGCGGGGGGGGGGGGGGGGGGGGGTGGGGGGGGATGGCGGGCGGGGGGCGCGGGGGGGGGGGGGGGGGGCCGGGTCGGCAGGCAGGGGGGGGGGGAAGCAGAGAGAGGAGCGAAGGGAGGGAAGAGAGACGACAGACAGGACAGACAGACAGACGACAGACGAGACAGAGCCCTCGATAGGGAGAGCGTTCGCGAGAGCTATGTGAGACGGAGAGAGAGAGATACATACGGACAGACCGACAGAGAGAGAGAAGATCCATACGGGCAGACCGAGACGAGAGCGATGTTTCGGGGACGGAGGAGAGATGGCGAGGAGAGAGCCCACGAGAGGAGGAGAATTGCAGATGAGGAGGAGGAGAGAGATTGCGAGAGAGAGAGAAAATACGGCAGCCATTCAAACAGACAGATGGACAAGGAGAACATAACAGACTAGACTCACTAATGTGAACGATCAACGCACTAGAGGAGACTCCGAGAGCGAGATATTGAGAGATTTTTGAGTCGGAGTGGAGAGATGAGGCAGAGAGAGGAGAGAGTGAGGTAGTCCTGTAAGGAGGCAGAGTTGCTACACAGAGAGGATGAGAGCGAGATCGAGTGGAAGAGAGAGATTGTGAGTAGCGGGAGAGAGGAGAGAGGCACAGAGGGAGACGCTATAAACGATCACAAACCCCATGAGTTCCAGAGTAATCACAGCACGAAGACAGTGCATGTTCATGACTACCGTATGTAAGCAAAATTGACTCACCTCCTATGAAATAGATCCTCATCGACAAGGAATTCAAACCAGGACAACCAATGACGCAGGAGGAACAGCAGCAGAAAGAATGAGAAGGGAAGAAAGAAGAATAGAGAGAGATGAGAGAGAGAAGAGTTAGAGAGAGTGGAGAGAGAGATGAGAGAAAGAGACAGTGGAGAGAGACAACCACTAGACGATTGAGTAGTGGTAGGCAAAGAGCAGGGGGGCATTTCAACATGGTATGTTAGGATCCGTAATCAGAGACCAATGGTTCTATGCAATGTCCAACCTACCGTTTCAGAACGCAAAGGTACAAAGAACAAACAAAGGAAAGAAAGGGCCACAGAGGTTCGAGAGTGCGGCTAATGAGAACAGAGAAGAGAAAGGGGAAAAAAATGTGGGGGGACAAAACAATGAACAAAACACCATTCAAAGAGTAGATACAAACAAACAAACCACAAACTAAAAAGCTAGGAATGAAGGGAAATAAGAGAAAGAAATTTAAAAAAATAAATTAAAAGAAGAAAACCAAACAAAACTGGAATGAGGGGACTCTCGGAAACAACAAAAAACCAGACAAACAAAAAAAAAAAACAAAAGAAAGTCCGTTCCATCACCGTGCTTCAATATACCCGTACTCAGAAATCCTTAGTAGATATGTATAGTTTTCCGACAATAAATCTTACAATTTGCAGGTTTTTTTGCATTGCAAAAAACACTTTTTCCTCGACGGACTGCAGGCATTTTATGAAATGATAATGGCACGACGGGCCAGATCTTGATTACCACAGTTAATTGCGTTTTGTTACCACCCAAGCATGGAGAAAAATTTATGCAGATTGCAGCCTTTTCTGCAGCTGTGCTAACCCTCCCTGGTATAGACATGGAAAATGGAAAGAAGAAGAAAGAAAGCACAAAAAAAAAAAAAGAGGAATAACATTCGAATAATCTCTTTTTTTTTATTATATTATTAATGTCGTTCTTGTGAGTTGCATTTGCATTGCCAATGATGGCATTGTAAACTACAACTTCAAACCACTCGTTCCTTGGAACAAATAGGTCTTGTTTCCCCATCAGAAGCAAGTTCCTATTGACACGATCAGTTAGGAACAAATGTAGACATTAGAAAATTCCACCCAAATGGCTAACCATGTTATTGTCAAGAAACTTGCCTCTTTGCCTGATTTTTTTAAAAATAGATCAACACAATGTGTATGGGGGCTGTACACTTTGTACCAAAATACATCCTGGTTTCAACAGACCTGACAAAGTATATGTATCAAGAATAAAAGATAACCCTCAGCAGCTAATAATCTTAGAAATAACCTAGCTTATCCAATTGCAATTGAATATATTATACATTTCACATGTGTGTGTGCATGCACAAAAACGCGCGCGCGCGGCTGGATGCATGCATGCATTTACACATGCACTCCACTATCACACACCCACACACCCACACACACACACACACGGCGCGCGCGGCGACATGTAGTGCGATGATGCGTGCCGCCACTCCATGCACGTAAGCATGTATGCATGAATGCATGGACACACGCACTTGCACATGCACGCGCAAACACACACAAACTACAACTTAATGCAGACAAAACTGGAATAATCTCATCATTGCTTCAAAACACTTACTATTAGAACTCATTCTCTCCTAGTTCCATAAAATGGTGATGGAAACGAGATAAAAGGAGATAAAGCTTATAAGTGTCTGTTCGTAACCTCGGCGTTACACTCGACCACCCCTCTCTTTCAAACTAAACATATCTAATGCGTGCAAGTCCTGATAGCTTGAACTTCGTAGATTTAGCTCAGCTCGCCTCCACTTCCTCACTTAAAATGCCGGGACAAAACAATAACCTGTGCTGTGCTGTTTGTCCCTGTCTCGGCTTGACCTATTGTAACTCCCATTGCCCCTTAGTCGGTTGTCCCTTAAACTCATCTCTTAACTCAAGAAGTTTCAGAACAATGCCGCCCGTCTGATCTCCCCGCTCCTCTAGATCTGAATCACATTATCAACCAATTCTGTTCATCCTTACACTGGGCTTTCATTCAATCTCGCATGGACTTTAAAGTTCTCCTCCTGGTGTTTCAAATCACTGAATATCTGGCTCCCTCCTACCTCTCTGACCTCTCCATCTCCCTATGTTCCGTCTCGCAAAATTACGCTCACCACCGATTCTCGTCTGCTTCGGCTTCCCTCCGCTCGCCTGAAAACTTCAGGCCAACGATCTTTCTCTTACCAGGCACCTGCTCTATGGAATAGTCTCCCTTCTTCCCTGCGTTAACACGGAACTCTTTAGAGACTTTTGAAACCTCCCTAAAGACAATCTTTTCCTCGGACTGATAATATGATATTCCATTACCACTGTGCACAGTGTTTGCTGTTGTTGAAACGCGCTCGTCTGTCGTGTCTGTCTGTCTTGTATGCTTTTTTTTTTTTCGGGCGGTTGTTGTGTGGTGTGTGTGTGGTGTGGTGTTGTGTCTGTGTGCGTGTTGTTGGTTGTGTGTGTGTTGTGTGTTGTGTGTGTTGGTGTTGCTGTGTCGTGTGCGTGCGGTGCGTCACGTGCGTGACTGCCGCCGCGGCTGGAGACGCGCGCCGCGAGTGTGTGTGTGTCTTGTTGTGTGGGTGAATTAAAATATAATTTTATCATATGGTTTTTTTGTAATATGCGCTTTGGGCTCTCACGAGGTACCAGGCTTGGCCTATAAACAATCCTTTTTACATTACATTACATCACCCACCCACACACACCCACACACACACAGAATAACACGACACACCCACACACGACCACACACACACCACACACACATGCCATCGCGCCGTACTTTGTCCTGTCTTCTCTTTATAAAGCTTTTTTTTTTTTTTAGGTTTTGTTTTGTGCGAAGCAAGGGGGAATGTAGCTATCACACATTAAAGATAGCATCATTAAACAATGGACCTCAGAAGAGAAAAGAGAAAGAAAAAAAAGGGGTAGAATAAATTGTACATATTTTTGATTTGCGAAACAGATTTCCTATGAAGATCTTCATGTCTATCTCCCCCATCCACGTAAATTTCTAGACACCAAAGGAACCCACAAAGGAAAACACACCACAAAAGCATGCATGGTTGGTCTCAAATGCCTGTCTGTCAATTAAGATAAGTTTACATTAGTTCTCTACAGGTACGTAATGTTTGTCAGTACCCTATGTATGTCTAATATTTTAAAGTTTACACTATGATGCCCATTGCTTGGGCGATCCGGATTGATACCATGTAACCCAGCATTGGTCCCTCTACCGATACTGCTGTGTGTCCTTTCTGTCTGCATTTTGTCCATTTTGTGACCATCTTTTGTAATTCGGTCAGTTTGTTAAGGGATTAAATCGACAGTGTGATGACAAATAATCAAGAAGAAATTAAAGCAAAATTGACTTACTTTTGGCCCCAAAATAAAAAAAAGCAAATAAATCCAATTGGGATCAGTGTGTAAGATAACACAATCAGATACAACGGAAAAAATGAAAACAAAACATGAAATAGAACAAGCCAGGATAATCCCCGGGGGGGGGGGGGGGGGGGGGGGGGGGGAAGGGAAACAAGGGAGGGGGGGGGAAAACCTAAGGAAAGCACACACCACGGGGCGAACAATAGTAACAAGAAAAAAAACTCATGAAGAGTGGTGAAAAAGAGGTCTGAGACCCCCCCCACCGACCCTTCGACCCGCCCACACCCTACCATCCCCCCCCACCCCTAGTCTTTCCTAGATTAACAACCCAACACCCAAACAGACCAAGACCCGAGAGAGACCACGAACGCCACCACAGAGAAAAGAACAGGCGGAAGCTGCGCAGCATTTAACGTTCGGGGCGAAAAGCCGAGATAAAACACATCAAAGAAAAACCCAACCCCAACTCTAACCTCCTGTCCGTGAGGACCAGCCTGATCCCCCCCTCCCCCCCCCCCCCCCCCCCCCCCCCCCCCCCCCCCCCCCCCCCCCCCCCCCCCCCCCCCCCCCCCCCCCCCCCCCCCCCCCCCCCCCCACCCCCCACCCACCCCCCCCCCCCCCCCTGTCCCCCCCCCCCCCCCCCCCCCCCCCCCCCCCCCCCCCCCCCCCCCCCCCCCCCCCCCCCCCCGGCGGTAAGCCACATGTTAAAGTGTACCTAATCAATAACGAGTCGTCATGTTATCGACCGACGATGAACCTAGGACAGAAAAAACTTTCACCCCGATGAGAGTCGGCTATTAGGAAAAAAACTGGACCGGACGGCGGCAATGCCGTTTCAGAGCCGAGATTACACCCAAAGTCAGCAACTTACCCACAACACCTCATACCCCATGCCTTACACCATTGCTTCATCACAAGCACCAAGAAACCCGAGGACGAACGAAAGGCAGAGGCATGGGGGAAGAGAAGAGAAAGAAAGAAAGAGAGAAGAAGAAAGAGACCGAGAGAGACCACCCGCACCCAGGCGGGAGAGAGAGACGGAGAGAGAGAGAGCTTAGTCTCAGCAACTCAAGAAACCGTGTGTAACTCCCGCCGCCACATGGTTACATCACTGGCCCAGACCCCCCCAACTAAACAGTGGCCCAGCACGGGCCAAACAGGGGAAACTGGCACAAGATCGAGATCCCCCCCAGCCCGGAGCGCGAGAGAGAGAGAGAAGGGAGGAGGGCAGAGAGGGAAGGAAGGTGAGCGTTTGGAGACGGAGAGGAGACGGGGAGGAGAGAGGAGAGGGGAATGAAGAGAGAGGGAGGCCGAGGACACAGCACAGGTAGAAGGACATCACAGGCTTCAAAGGCGCGGAGCCGAGGGAGTGAGACGGGAGAGAGAAAAGAAGGGAGGAAGGAGTGAGGGGGAAAGAGGGGGAGCGACGATGGCAGGAAAGCTGAGGGGAGGATGGGCAGACAGGCAGGCAGCCAGGCAGGACAGGTTTTTAGACAGGGAAACACAACCAGACAAACTCCGGAAGGGGTTTAAGAGGAGGAAAGGATGGGAGAAACAGGAGGGGGAGAGGAGATTCTGACAACTAGCGCGCCAACACACAAGAGAGGTACAAACAGTAAATAAGGAAAGATGGAGGGAATCGAGAAGACAGAGGTGAGGACAATGGGTGTTGGGGTGGTGGGTAGGTGGTGGCTGAAATGGTGGAATGAAGGATTGGCAGACAGACAGGCGACAGGACAGAGGGGGAGACGACAGAAGCAGAGGAAGGGAAGCAGAGTATGGAGAGGGGAGAAGAGAAGGAGGACCAGAGGAAAAGCAGGAGGCGACAGAGAAGAGAACAGAGACGAGACGGAAAGGAAAGGTAAATGCGCAAGAGGGACACAAAAATCGATAGAAGGAGAGAGATGACCCCATAGAGAGGAAGAGAAGAGAGATTGCCGAGAAGAAGTGGATGTAGTCATGGCTGGAGAGGAGAGAGCCCCCGATGAATGGAGACGGCCGAGAGAGAGAGAGACAGAGGAGGGAGAGGAGAAAAGAGAGGGAGGAGAGAGACAGAGAGACGAGAGGGAGGGAGCGGGTGAGAAGTGTTGACGGAGACAGAGAGCAGAGGCCGCGAGGAGAGAGGGGAGGAGTGGGAGAGAGAGAGAAACGCAGGAAGTCATGATGAGAGAAAACCAGACAGATCAGACAGTTCAGGACAGTTTAGACAGAAGACGAAGAAGGAGGAGGGAGGTAGAAGACACAAAGAACAAATCAGCGCCGACCGACCGAGGAGGGCAGGCTCAATAAAAAAAGAAAAAATAAAAATTACGTGAGTGAAAGAAAGGCGGCAGCAGGTCGCCGTGTTGTTGCAAAAAGATTGTGTAAGGTGTAAAACAGAGAAACGATCACAAAAACAAACATACAACCGCATAACGAGCATGGATAAAAAAATAAAACTCGCGAAACTTGGACAGCCTGCAGCGCAAACGAGAGCAGAAGAAAGACGACAATGCGGAGCTATGCTTGAAATATCGACTCGCTTGATTTTTTATCCACATTTAATTGCTTTCTTTTTCTGGGTTGTTGGGCATGGGGTTTTGTCTGCCTTCTTCATTTCTCGTCCTTTGGTAGCCTTTATTTAACCGTTAGAAAGTTTGTCTGGAAGAAGCATACTATGAGAGAAATATAAAGCAATGTCCCAAAGGGAAGGAGAAAGGAGAGGGAACGAGGGAAAAGGGAGGCATGAGGGGGAAAGGGAGGGGGAGGAAAGAAAACGGTTACACAAAGATCACAGGTGCAGTTTGAATGAGATTTGTAAAGAGCAGGAAACACCACATGAGTATTTTTTATAAGTGGAATTAATAAGAGGACGCCACAAAGCGAATTCTTGGGCCCACAAAAACGTAATGGACCACCCAAACAAAGTACACCCGCCAAAAACAGACAACCCATATCATTTTGAACCTGGAAATCGGGTTTATTACTTGGCAGGCCAGGGCGGAAGGGGTGTACAGGTAGGAAAAACGAATGGACACAAATAATTAAACAGTCAATGGTCCTTTCGATTAAGAAGAGCAAGAAAAAAAAAAAAAAACAAAAAAAAAGAAAAAAAAAAATAAAAAAACCAAAAAAAAAAAAAAAAAAAAAAAAAAAACACGTGCAGTTAGTTAAACAGGTGCCGAAGTAAGCCGAGAGCTATCAACCAACAGGAAAGAGACACGAAAGGCCAGAAAAGGAACAGGGAAGACCCCCCAGGAGGAATAGACAGAGCCCAGAACAGACATAAGATAGATTCGATATTTATGAAATAGATCATAGAAAGGATAGTAGTGAGATTAGGATAGATAGAATAGATAGCTAGATAGATAGGGAGCAGACAATGAGACAGGGAAAACAGCGACGACCAGGATTTATATAGAATAGAGAGAGAAGGTCGCAGATATCATAGATTAGATATAGCCATTACCTAACATACAACATTAGCAATGACATACATCATTACATAGATCAGATCAAGTTCGACAGAACATAGTGATAGCTAGTGAGAAACGAGAGGCTAGAATAAATGTAGATTCGATAAACATATGGACAGGAGTCAGACAGATGTACTGCTGGGACCAGTTTTGTGCCAGACGGAGGTGGAGAAGGTCGACATAAAGCAGGGGAGGAAAAAGACAAGATGGAGAAAAAATAAATAAAAAGGAAGGAAGAAAAAATGAAACAAAAAGCCAAGAGGGCAGAGAGGAGAATGATGAGAGGGAGAGGAACAGAAGTGTCGAAGAAGAGAGTACATGTAGAAAATGAGACGGGGGGGAGGAGTAAACAGAGAAAGAGAGAGACTTGGGCGTTAATCGTATTAAAATCTAAGGTATGTGTGTGTTTGCAGTTGACCAGCCGCAGGCAGGATGGAGAGAGCAGAACAGACATAGAGACAGAAGTACGAAGAACAAAGAGAAAAAAAACAACACATGGAAATCGAGGAAAAGAAAAGAAGAAGACGAAAAGATAAAAAAGAACAAATAAAAGAAACAAAAGCAAAAAGAGAAAAGTTTTGTGGTTTTTGAAGAGACAAAAAGAAAAGAAAATCAGGACCAGAATACCACGAGAGAATTTTATAATATAATAAAAGGAAAGACGCGACGAGGACGCCCGAAAGCAAACGCAGTTTTCAAGTAAAAACAAGATGATACGCATCAGCTGTAGAAAAGGTTTGTCCTCCTTCGAGGACGTCAGATGGGTACTTACGACTTGTTGTGATTGTTCTCTAAGAAAAAGAAACGCGCCACGCATTGCACCGTTTCTTTGCGTGTCAAAAACAGAGGTTTGTGTTTGGTTTGTTTTTTCAATCAAAGGGAAATTGTCAGGCGTTTTTAAAGGAGCGCATGCGCCCCCCCCGTCCCCGGCCGTCCTCGCGACCGACCGGTTTCACATGCCCGGTGGGCACATGTCTTGGTATACCCTTCAAACGTGCACCTCCTAGTCCCCTGCCCCTATCAAGCGAATACCAACCCTTTTTTTTTTTTGCCCTAACATTCATTGTTTCATCATGACTGTCAGAACGACGCAAACTCCAGGAGCTCAGAAAAGGACGAGATGCAATCCCCCACTTTAAGCCGCACACTTCTACTAGCCGCCTCCACGACCAGCCCCACCCCTCAAACACCCCCCCCCTCCCCCCGCGCTCGCACACATGCCCCGCGTAAAAACAATTGGACTAAAGCGAGACACTAACAGCCGGGTGCGCAAGCCAAGGATGCTTCCAGAACCGACTGTACGTAAGGTCCTTGCCCTCATTATACTTGGGGGCTTTGTTTGCATTGGGGAAGGATCGACGGAGTACGAGGAACATCATGCCCGAGAGACCGACACAAGCCCCTGAAAAACATGCAAGCACACACCCGACAGCACAACGGCAAACAACACTTACAACATACCACCTACCAACAACAGTCAGTGCTCCCGATCAACTGTACTGGGGCACACAGCGCTCCCGCGCTATCCCTACTACTCGATTGCTTCCCTTTGTCTTCCTCACCCCCCGCGTTCGCCTCATTATGGGGGCGTTGTCCCCGTTCACCTCACCACTAACTCCCAGCTCGTAGACTAAGCTATAACTCTCAACCAGATACCAAGAAGCATCGCCGGCTTGTTGGGGCACGTGATGTTACGGCCGCAACGTGTGTAGAAATATTCTGGGTTATACAGTCATCGACGCTAAAACCAACCTAGTTCACAAACAACGTTTGTAGAAATATATCTGGGTTATACAGTCATCTAGCTAAAACCATACCTAGGTTCACAACAACGAAAACCTGACGTGGCTTCTAACTCTAGATTTGAACTGAACTACCCTAGTTTCAAAACGGAGTGACTGTGGGCAGAAAATGAAGCAAATTTAGGAGAGAGAAAAAAAAGAGGGGTTACTTACCGCCAAGGACATAGACAAATAAAGTACAGGACAAAACGCAATGCATTTCGACCTCTTTGGGTCTTCTTCAGGCAAAAGCAAATAGCATTTAGGACAGTGAAAACGAAGAACGAGAAACCACTTATCTTCTCATATTCAGCGCAAAAAAACCAAACCCTTTGGGGGGGGGGGGGGGGGGGGGGGGGGGGGGGGGGGGGGGGGGGGGGGGGGGGGGGCGAAATGCATTGTGTTTTGTCCCATTCTTTATTTGTCTTTGTCCTTGGCGGTAAGTAACCCCCTCTTTTTTTTTTCTTTCTAAAAACTGAATTACCTTAGTTTTTATTTAATATGTTTATGCACACATTCAGCCTCCTCTTCTCCTTGGCTTTCTGATTCCCCTGCTTTTTGATCTTCTTGTTGTTGTTGTTGTTGTCGTTTTCTTTTAACTTTGAGATTCAAGCCTTGAAGTTTCAAACTTTGATAAGACCCCAAAGGTTACAAACTTTTAATAAACCCCAAAAAGTTAATACACTAAAGGGAAAAGAAAAAAAAAAGGACATTGTCTTTCAGCATCAAAAAGAACATTGTCTTTCAGCATCAAAGAGAACATTTTAGTACTAAAAAGAACGACAGACACACACACACACACACACACACACACACACACACACACACACACACACACACACACACACACACACACACACACACACGCGCGCGCGCGCGCACGCGCGCACACTCACGCACGCAAGCACACAAGCACACACAACACACACACACACACACACACACACACACAACACACACACACACACACACACACACACAAACACACACCACCACACACACACACCCACACACACACACACACACACACACACACACACACACGTACACACACGCACGCACGCACGCACGCACACCACGCAAGCACACACACACACACACACACACACACACACACACACGTACGCATGCACGCACGCACGCACGCACGCGCCACGCACGCACACACACACACACACACACACACACACACACACACACACACACCACACACACACACACACACACACACACACACAGAGGGTCTTGCCATTTCATTTGAGCTTGGTTGTGGACTTTAATTTCCTCGTAGCGTAACGTACAAGACTTGCATTTTAAATCTCTCTCACTGTCTCTGTGTCTGTCTGTCTCTATCTGTCAGTCAGTCTGTGTGTCTGTCTTGTCAGTCTGTCTGTCTCTGTGTCTGTCTGTCTGTCTGTCTGTCTGTCTGTCTCTGTCTCTGTCTCTCTCTCTGTCTCTCTCTCTCTCTCTCTCTCTCTCTCTCTCTCTCTCTCTCTCTCTGTGCGAGTGTGTTTGTGTGTGTGGTGGGGGGGGGGGGGGGGGGGGGTGAGGAGGGGCGCGCGTGTGTGTGTGTGTATGTGCGTGAGTGAAATCATGTCTAACTCCTCTCTTTTCGGAGAGTCGGTGATTGAGCTACTGAGATAATTCATATACGACAATAAGATTTTCGAGCTGTATCTTATGACAATGTTCAGTTCAATGCTCTTCTTGTGATCCATCGATGACTCACGTCTAGAATAAAATTTAAAAAGAGAAGGGGTTAGTTACGGCCAAGGACACTGATAAACAAAGCACAGGACAAGACGCGATGCATTTCGACCTCTCGGGTCTTCTTCAGGCAAAAAATACAGATCACCTTTAACATTTAGGACAGTACAAACAAAGAACGAAGAGAGACTTATCTGGTGTCATGTGGTGTGAATAATGGCCGCCAGACAGAAACGATAGAGGGGATTATGGGAGAGGAAAAGGGTAGTGGTGGGGGGGGGGGGGGGGGGGTTGCGTGGAGGGAGGGGAGGAGTGAGGCGATGGGGGTTGTGTGGTTAGTTTAGTGGGGTGGTGTGATATATGTGACGATTGTGGTTCAGATGGATTGATAATAATGCTAAGGGGGTGGTGGTGTGTATATATATATATATATATATACATATATATATATATATATATATTATATATATATATATATAATTGAAAAACAAATGAAACAAAATAAGTGAATAAAATAGATAAATGAGTTGGCTGTGTGATGAAGGAGTGTGGCAGTGGTTATGTGTGGGTAGTTGTGAAAAGCGTTAGGTAATGTTAATAAGGGAGGGAAGGGGGTGGAAGATTAATGGATGATAAGGTATAACTGGGGGGGGGGTGGGGGAGAGGTGGGGGGGGGGGGGGGGGGGGGGTTTGTCGAGGAGAAACTGTGGTCATGGCTGTTTTGTTCCAGGGTACACTTTGCTCAGTGACACCGGTTTGGGGGATCTCTCCACCGACGAAAGATATTTTGACCTGTGAATGGTCGTACTGCTTTCTCGTGTCTTCTCTTTTTTTTTTTTTATTTATTTTTTTTTTTTTTCTTTCTTTCTTTTCTCTGAAAGCTTATGGCTGTGCCAGTTGGATATTTTGTTCGAAGATGTAAATGGACTCGGGGTTGCACTGAAGCAATTGTATTTGAAATTGAGGTGGAACACAAAGGGAAGAAAGAAGAAGAGGCACGGCGGGAGAGCAGGAAGGCAGAAAAACCGGGTTGAAAAGGAAAGCAGGCAGAAAGAGAAAAAGAACGAAAAAAAAAAAAAGAGGAAGAAATGCAAAAGAAAAACAGGAACAGAAAGTGAGGGTGGGGGGGCGGGGAAGCAAAAACAAACCGTGGAAGGATGAAGAAAGAAAGAAAGAAAGAAAGAAAGAAAGAAAAGAAAGAAAGAAAGAAAGACAGACAGAAAGAAAGAAGACGAACAGAAAAAAGAGACAAAAAGAAAGGGTAAGACTACATAAACATGATATGAAGGGCTGACATTGCTTGTGACAACTTTGACAATCATCATCTACTTTGGTTGTACAATTGCTTTTCTTTCTTTCTTTCTTTCTTTCTTTCTTTCTTTCCTTCTTTCTTTCTTTTGTCTTTTTTAAAATGCGTGGAATTTCTTTTTGTGAGCCTTTTACTTACGTTTGTTTGTTTTCTCTTCTTTCTTCTTTTTTTTTTTTTTTTTTTTTTTTTGTTTTGTTTTCTCTCTTTTTCTCTACCTTCTTTTCTTTTGTTTTCTTTTCTCTTTTCTTGTGTTTTCTTTCTCTTTTCTTTTTGTTTGAGTTTCTTTTCTTTTCGTTTCGTTCCTTTCCTTTTTTTTTTTAACTTCATGTCTTTTCGTTTTTATCCTTCCTCTTTTTTTCTTTCATTCCTCCTCTCTCTACCCTCCTCCCCTCCCCCCCCCCCCCCGCCCTCCCCCCCCCCCCCTTTTTTTTTTTTTTTTTTAATTCCACTTTCTTTTAGTCTTTCTTTCTTTCTCTGTGTGTCTTTCTTTCGTGTGTGTGTGTGTGTGTGTGTGTGTGTGTGTGTGTGTGTGTGCGCGCGCGAGCGCGCGCGCGCGCGCGCGCGCGCGGGCGCGCATGCGTATGTGTGTATGTGAGAGAGAGAGAGAGAGAGAGAGAGAGAGAGAATATGTGTGGGTGTGTGTGGGGGGGGGGGGGGGGGGGGCGCATGTGCACGCGTTTCCGTGCTTGCATGTACCAGTATGTCTGTGCCAAGGAGTGCGGAAGAGAGGATAGGGTTTGTAAGGGGGGTGGGGAGGGGGTAGAGAAAAGTGTTGTGTACAGAAGAATAGTATTGAGATCGGGTGTTTATTCAACAGCATAGTCCGATGTGCATAAAGAGCTGAATGTAGCGTGAGCTGAACAGCTGAATGGGGGTGTGTACTGAACTGAAACAGCTGAATGGGGTGTGAACTGAACAGCTGAATGGGGTGTGCACTGAACAGCTGAATGGGGTGTGTGCTGAACAGCTGAATGGGGTGTGTATTGAACAGCTGAATGGGGTGTGTACTGAACAGCTGAATGGGGGTGTGTACTGAACAGCTGAATGGGGGTGTACTGAACAGCTGAATGAGGTGTGTGCATTGAACAGCTGAATGGAGTGTGCACTGAACAGCTGAATGAGGTGTGCATTGAATAGCTGAATGAGGTGTGCATTGAACAGCTGAATGAGGTGTGCATTGAACAGCTGAATGAGGTGTGCATTGAACAGCTGAATGAGGTGTGCATTGAACAGCTGAATGTGTTCATTGAACAGCCGAATGTGGGTGTTCATTGAACAGCTGAATGTGATGTGTGTTGAACCGCTGAATGTGATGTGCATTGAACAGCTGAATGAGGTGAGTACTGAACAGCTGAATGAGGTGTGTGCATTGAAGAGCTGAATGTGTTCATTGAACAGCCGAATGTGGTGTTCATTGAACAGCTGAATGTGATGTGTGTTGAACAGCTGAATGTGGTGTGTGTTGAACAGCTGAATGTGATGGGCGTTGAAATGCTGAATGTGATGTGTGCTGAACAGCTGAATGTGATGTGTGTTGAACAGCTGAATGTGATGTGTGTTGAACAGCTGAATGTGATGTACGTTGAACAGCTGAATGTGATGTGTGTTGAACAGCTGAATGTGATGTACGTTGAACAGCTGAATGTGATGTGTGCTGAACAGCTGAATGTAATGTGTGCTGAACAGCTGAATGTGATGTGCGTTGAACAGCTGAATGTGGCGATTAATAGGGAGCTAGATGTGGCATGTGTTGAGCTGTTTGAAATGCTGTGAGCATCTGGGAACTGAATGTCGTGTGTCTAGTGGAACTGAGTGCGGTGTGAATAAGTCATTTGAAAATGCTGATTATAGCCAGTTCAGTGTAGAGTGTATTGAGAGCTCAATGTACCTTTACTGTGTGCAGAGATCATTGAGAGAAGTGGGAGGGAGGGGGGGGGGGGGGGGGAGGAGCGGGTTCTGAATGTACAGTATGAGAATAGCGACACATATATAGGACAGAAAAGATAGGGACTAGATTAGAAACAAGGATGTCGGTGGGATGGAGAGAGGGAGAGAGAGAGAGAGAGAGAGAGAGAGAGAGAGAGAGAGAGAGAGAGAGAGAGCTCTTAAGCAGACAGGGAAGAATCAAATCTGAGCTGAGATGCATCGAAGTTAAATGTGCCATCAAAGTGTCACAGGCATTGCCAGTTGAAATGGAACCCCTGCAGTTGCCCTGACAGCTTGGAGAAAGTGAAATAAAAATACAAAATGTTGAAAAGCATTAATAGAGATAGACGTATTGGAAGTAGAAAAAAAAAAACAGTTGAAAAATGACTTCGAAAGGCATTATAACAAATAGGGAAGAAAAAAAAATAGTGCGACAAGTCTGTATAAAAATAGTAATAGTATTCAAATTACACACACAACGCGCGCGTGCGCGCGCGCACGCATACTCGCAAGCACACACATACGTATGGATGTACACACGCATGCACGTACGAACACACACACACACACACACACACACACACACACACACACACACACACACACAGAGTCACAAATGCATGCGCGCGAGTGCACACACACACACACACACACACACACACACACACACACACACACACATACGCACACGCACGCACGCACGCACGCACGCATGGACACACACACATAAACACTCACGTATGTGTGCGCGCATACACACTGTTACGGGTGCTGTGGTGCTGTGTGTATGACAGTCTGATTTCTCCCTTTTAAAAGTTTGGATGTGTGTAACGATTTTTATTTTTCCACTACACACACCCACACCATACGAACATGGATAGCCAGGCAACACACAAGTCACGTTTCCTTCTTTTGTGTGCTGCCCGAACCATCAAACATAAACACATATCAATATATCATATCAACCTAAATCATATCACTTATCATATCAATATAATTTAGCGCAAACTCAATACACGCCACTCCTAGCGAGGGTATTCAACAAAACATAGGGAGCTTCAACCGTCGCTCTCAAAAACTGACACATTTGAAATTTCTTTTTCTTCTTCTTCTGATTCTTCTTCTGCTTCTTCTTCTTCTTTTTTTTTTTTTTCTTTAGCATAGTTCTCACTGGCACCGTCATAGTGTCCCAACAGACACAGTGCACTCAGTTGGCTGCAACGAGCCCAAGTCACAGTCTTCGCAGAGCAGAGCAGAGCAGCTCTTGAATATAGTTCAAAGTCTCACACAAGGTAAAGCCAGCCACACCCAAGATCATGTGGGACTACCGACCGGGCGGTCAGCCTCTTCACGTCGTCTTGACGGAGAATCCTCAAATCACAGTCTTCACAAGGCAACAGAGTACACTCACACATATATTTACGAGTACTACCGACCTGGCGGTCAGCCTCTCCACGTCGTCTTGACGGAGACAGCGGCGAATAAAGAGGAATACGGTTCCAGTCCGGACTCAGGGACCTCACCGTTTTTTGAACGCCGAGTTCTCATAGAAATTGGAGTACTTTACAATGGGAACGACGACATGCTGTCTGTGTGTCTGCGTGTCTGTCTCTTTGTGTCTGTCTATCTGTCTGTCTGTCTGTCCGTGGTCAAATGTGTGTCCACACGCTCCAGACAAAACTTCCGGGCCGATCTTTCTGAAAATGTCTACGTATGTTCATAATGAGTCACGGATGATGTCCAATGTTTTATTTAACCAGAATAGCCGTTACTAAACGGCTATAACGGCCCGAAACGGTTTGTTTTTTTTTTTTTTTTTTAATATCTCAGAAAGTACTTGGCCGATTTATAAGCGGTTTGGATGATCTTGTGACAAATCGGAGCCTCTTTCATTATGTACGTGATGTAATGGAGAATGAAGATCTCCACGAAGAAGTGGAGCTCCAACAGCACAAGCACAGTCACACCAGCTTGAAGCAGCACGGAAAAGAGAAAGTGTGCAGATTCCAAATCCCCAACTTTCCAATGCCACAAACGAAGTTTTAAACCCTTTCAGTGGCGAGCTGGGAGGGAGTACGTTTATACGCTTTGCATCTTGCTTCGGTTTCTCCTCGTTGTTTCCTTTTACGTCGTGTTCTTATGTAACTCTACGTTCACGTCATAATTTACGTTTGACGTCACACACACACACACACGCCCGCTCGCACGCAGAGAGAGAGAGAGAGAGAGAGAGAGAGAGAGATACACATAAATATGTGTGTGGTGTGTGTGTGTGTTTGTGTTTGTGTGTGTGTGTGTTTGTGTGTGTGTGTGTGTGTGTGTATGTGTGTGTGTGTGTGTGTGTGTGTGTGTGTGTGTGTGTGTGTGTGTGTGTGTGTGTGTGTGTGTGCGAAGGAGAGAGCCGATTAGAATGCAGATCACCATTGTCCAGTGCAGTTGGGGAGGGGTAGGGGTGGGTGGGGGTGGGGGTGCGATGAATGGGGAAGGGAAGTGTTTGAAAAAGGGGCGGCCATCAAACCCCCATCCCCCCTCCAAGAACTGACCTTTATGGACACTGGGCATTATCCGAGCAGTTGTTGGCAATAGCCCTTTATGTCTATTTTTGGCCTTCCTCCTTTTGTTTTCCTCCTTTCTTTCTTTCTTTTCTCTCTTTTTCCTTCTCTTCTTCTTCTTCTTCTTCTTCTTCTTCTTCTCTCTTCTTCTTCTTTCTCTCTCTCTCTCTCTCTCTCTCTCTCTCTCCGCCCCTCTCTCTCTCTCTCTCTCTCTCGCCCCCCTCTCTCTCTCTCTCTCTCTCTCTCTGCTGTGCTTGTGGCTTTTAAAGAAAATGTTTCATGTTCACATGTGGTTTTTTTTTCCCTGTGTTACGGATTGTCTTCCTCTTTTCTGCCCATTTTTATCTTTCTGATTCATCCCTCCTTCCTTTCTTTGCGTCCCGTACTATTCTCTATCAATATCCCTGATGTGCTTGTTGTTTTGTTTTTGTTTTTCCTGTGTCTGTCTTCCTGTCATTCTTCTCTTCTTTTATTTGCTTGTTCAACGTGGTTTTTTTTGTTTGTTTGTTTTGTTTTTTTTTTGCTTTGTTTTTGTTTTTGTGTTTTTTGTTTTGTTTGTTTTTTTTTTTCGCAAGCTTTACAACTGCTCTTGAAATGTACTATCCTTTCAGGAAAAAGGACCTGATATCTTTACCATGTTACCCAAGGACACTCACAGGTCCTCTCTGTCCTTTGTTCGCTAAGACTTGCTACCTGCACACAGCAATGTGGGGTTCCTCGTATTTCTGCAAATTGATTGAAAAGAGATTGATCTTGCATGTTCTGCATGTTCTGCTCCGAAATGGCCCAGGCTGCCCTATAAGTTGTAAACATGGCCATAGTTGTCCATTCTACCAAACGTGGCCTCGTTCCTGTTTCATGTTGTTCATTCCAGGCATGAGAAGGCCCATGAGCTGAGACTGCTGCTCTTCACTATACTGCCCCTTTTCTGGAATGCCAGAGAGAAGAGATCCCAAACTGATGACCAGTTTGACTCACGCAACTTTTTACCGGTCAGGGACAAGACTATCGCCCCGACATCTGAAAATCTGTCTCGGCATTCTACAGAAGGCCGAAACAGAGCATAAAAGATGGACTCCATCGACAGGAAACATCCTTGATTCCCATGGACGCATGCATATACAGATTCTTTGGTTGCAGATCTTAACGCCAAACATGAAGCTGGAAGAACCTTGCTGAAACTTAAAACACGGTCGTAAAAAAAAAAAAACTTTCGATTCGCTCATTGAAATCGTTCACCACACTACAAACATGCAAAGGTGGTCATCAAAGACGTTACTACGAACATGGTTGGGCAGTATGAGGCTGTGCATATTGTTTTAGTGTCATCTTCTCTGACGCCTGGGTAAATCTTCATGCACCATGCAGTCCTAAAAGATAAGGACCTGAGTAAGCTCGATATACCCATGTCTGACCTCCACTTAGATCAGACTACCTGAAGAGAAGGACTCGGCTGAAATAACAACAGCCAACTTGAGGAGATACGTGGTTGCTTGTTCTTCGTTTTCATTGATCTGAATGCTGCGCATCGGCAACACAGAGCAGTGCCCCTGCAGAACAGGCAGCCAGA
>JADBJO010010291.1:27500-30462 GCA_016801955.1 Conus betulinus
TAGATAGATAGATAGATAGAGATAGATAGATAGGCAAACATGGACACATACCCATGTACCTTGATACATGCAAAATGTGTGTTAACAAACAAACATTTTCCCACATTTGCAAAATCCATGTTCTTCAGTGCATAAATCCTTGAGCTGTATAATAATAATATTACTGATTATAATGATGATGATGATGATGATGATGATGATGATGATAAGAGTAATAATAATAATAAATGGCTCAGTTGGTAGAGCGCCGGACTCGTGATCCTGGGGTTGTGGGTTCCAATTTCGGTACAGGGGGATTTTTCCCTCGGAGTTAACATTGGTTCTGACTCCATTCCCCATACAATCCTTCGAATGAGGCTATAAAACCGAGGTTCCGTGAGTGAACGCACGCATAACATCTTGCACACACGTAAAATCCCATCACCAACTTTCGGAAGAGAAGGCCAGTTTGGCCGTTGGTATGGATGACACATTACACCTCGCACGCACCTACCCCGAAGATGGAGTATGGCTACCTTAATGGCGGGGGAAAAAAAAAAAACGGTCATACACACAAAACTCCACTGCCTGTCTTTACAGGCAGTGTCCGCAGGAGTATCAGCCTGCGTACGCAAGAAAAAAAAAAAAAAAATGATGATTGATGAGGAGGATGATGAAGATGAAGATGAGAAGTTTAAATACAAGAAGCAGATATCAAACAAGATAAATGAACCTGTGTTACACCTGTCCATCTTGCAGATTTAGCCACCTCTTAGGAATATGATAATAAACACGGTTTCCTATGCAGTATGCTCTTCAGCACACGTTAAAGGGCAGATGACAATAGCAACACTGATCATTGACAAGGGCCTACACACAGACAGGTGAAAAGGGTAAACAAAAAACTCAGAGTCAGAAGCATAAGCCCAATGGCATGAAGCTGGGGGCCCTTAATGGACTACATTTGCCTACTGCTCACATAAATTAATCCATCACTTCGAAAACCGATCAATACAAGACCAATACACAACAAAATACAACAACAACAACAACAACAACAACAAAAGCACAACACACACAAAATAGAGCAAGATAGCGAAACAAAATGTTAAAACACATCCCACAACAGCACACTGCAATAGAAGACCATTCAACAGCAGGTATCGGAACATATTAACTCATTACCAACTGTTTGTTTGTAAAGAAGACGTGCTTTTGACAAAACAAAGATGCACCAAGTGGTTGCTGCAGCTCGGTGTAAGCACCGTCACTCTTGTCGGTAACATTGAGGAAAACACCTGGCCCACGTCGATAGTGGCTGCAACCTTTGTTTCAACGGCAGTGAAAGCGGAGCGAGAGGCATTGAGGACGGTGGCGCAAAGGTAGCAGGGAAACAGGATATTGCTTTGGGCAGCCGTTGGTCTTGTTATAGAAGTTGGTGTTGTTGAGCCGTAGAACTGGGGCCTACTCTTGGCCAACGAGCGTGCTTTAGAGAGAGAGAGAGAGAGAGAGAGAGAGAGAGAGAGAGAGAGAGATTGAGAGAGAGACATGAGAGACAGTAGACAGAGAAAGAGAGAGAGAGAGATGGGTAGACAGAGAGAGACAGAGAGAAAGAGAGAGAGAGAAGAGAGAGAGAGAGAGAGGAATATATGCTTGGGAGAGAAAAGAGAGATGCGGGACGGAGGAGAGAGGGAGAAATGGATGGGAGAGACAACAGAACAGTAATGATTGATTTTAACTCTCTCTCTCTCTCCTCTCTCTCTCTCTCTCTCCTCTCTCTCTCTCTCTCTCTCTCTCTCTCAAACACACACACACACACACACCACACACACACACACACACACACACACACGCACACACACACACACGCACGCACGCGCACACACCAGTCTCACCACACACACACACAACACACACACACACACACACACACACACACGCACGCACGCACGCAGGAAAGCACGCACGCATGCACGCAGGAACACACACACACACACACACACACACACAACACACACACACCACACACACACTACATAGTACGTCCTATTATACCATGGATAGAGAGTATGAGAAACGATCACTCACCAACAACCGTAGCGTCAACGCAGCCTTAGCAACAGTGATGTAAGGGGCACTCGTGGTCAAGGATCCATGAATATATTATACACAACATTTTTATTCATAAAAACACTCATTTTCAAGATAATGAGGAGAGGGGAGATCTTGCTGGTGTTGAGGACACACACACACACACACACACACACACACACACACACACACACACACCACACACACACAACACACCATACACACACCATACACACACACACATACACACACACACACACACACACACACACACACACACACACACACACACACACACACACCACACCACACCATCCCACACACACACACACACACACACACAACACCAAAAAAAGTAAGACGTCCATGATGAACAGCGTCAGTATGGCATTTTAGAAGCAAGTCATCTTCTGTGGGCAACACAACGTGGTCACCTTCATACCACGCACATGGTCGACCCACGAAAGGCTGTTGCTTTACCTGCTGCTTCGTTGCAGGCTGTCAGAAATATATCCTTTCAGAAGATGCACAAACAAAGAGATTTTACATATTTCAGTGTTAGCACTCCTCCCTTTGGAGCATTTTGGTTTGCTGGCACCGGTTAACAACTTCAAAGAAAAATTACTATGTCGCCAAATGAAAGGAACAAACACGTTACAAAGACAAACATACACGTTTTGATCTGTTGGTGGTCTTTTCAGGTGAGACACAACCAACATTCAAGACAATGAAAAACATTCGGGTTTTGTAGCCATTATTATCACTATTAAATTTTACTATTGATCATTGATCTATCATCGTGCAATGGGTATCTCTTTTTTGCATTATAATAAATAACCTATCATCATCTTTATCTTTCTTTCCCAAGTCATCACATCATTTCACGAATCAT
>JADBJO010010291.1:38871-41371 GCA_016801955.1 Conus betulinus
TCCTTCGCCGAAAAGAATCGGCTTTTTTTTCTTTTTCTTTTTTCTTTTTAACTGGGGGCCAGAATAGCTCAGTGGTAGAGCACCGGACTCGTGATCTTGGTGATTCTGGGGTTGCGGGTTCGAATCTTTGGTTCTGACTCCATTTCCCATACAATCCTTCGAATGAGGACTAAACCGAGGTTCCCGTGTGCGAACGCACGTATAACATCTTGCACACACGTAAAATTCCATCACCAACTTTCGGAAGAGAAGGCCAGTTTGGCCGTTGGTATGGACGACACGTTACATATAGCATGCATCTTGCGTGAGAAATGAAAAGAAAAGAATATATATAAGCAAACTGAATGAACAATGTTGACCGATTGTCACGGGAAACGACTGAATGAAGCACCAGCTGGCAGCTCTTCAGTCGGCACCGCCCAGGTAGGCAGCCCGTTGTGTAAACGAGTGTGGATTGTAGAGCGCTTAGAGCTTGGTCTCTAGCGAAGGATAGGCGCCATATAAATAATAATAAAAAAAATTAATAATAATAATAATAATATAATGATGATGATGATGATGATGATAATAATAATAATAATAATATAATAATATACAATAACACCGCTTTCCTTCTTCACTAATAAAGAGTCAGACGATTTCCCCTCCCTACATCGACATCAATCAGGCCATATGTCCACCCTCAGCCTTCTTCGTCAGGCCGCTGTCCCCTTCCCAATCCTTCTCCGCCGACAAGAATAAAACCCTTTTCTTCCTATCCCCGACCTTCTTTGCCCATATAAAAAGATAAAACCTTTTCCTCATCCGGATCCTTCTCCGCCTACAGGAATTTGGCTCTGCGCCTACCCCCATCCTTCATTGCCAGCAAAAATCTACCCTTACCCCACCCCTACAAGAAGCAAGCCATTTTCTCAGCCCGAGCCTTCGTTGCTGAGAAGAAGCAGTCATTTCCCAGCCTGTCCTTCTTTGCCGACGAGAACCAAGCACCCCCCCCCCCCCCTCCTCAACCTTTTCTCACAGTCATATCCCTGCTTCCATCTTTCTCTGACAACATGGATCCGTTCATATCCTCACCGTTATCTTTCTATGACAACATGGATCCGTCTATATCCCCACTTCTTTCTCTGAAAACTTGGATCCGTTCATATCCCCATCACTATCTTTCTCTGACAACATGGATCCATTTATTTCCCCATCGCTATCTTTCTCTGACAACATGGATCCGTCTATATCCCCATCACTATCTTTCTATGACAGCATAGGTCCGTCTATATCCCCATCGCTATCTTTCTCTGACAACTTGGACCCGTTCTTATCTTCACCACTATCTTTCTCTGACAACCTGGATCCGTTCATATCCCTACCACTATCTTTCTCTGACAACTTGGATCTGTCTCATATCCCCATTTCTGTCTTTATCTGACAACATGGATCCGTCCATATCCCCACTCCTGTCTTTATCTGACAACATGGATCCGTTCATATCCTCACCGCTATCTTTCTCTGACATCATAAATCCATCCATATCCCCACTTCTGTCTTTCTCTGACAACATGGATCCGTTCATATCCCCACCACTATCCTTCTTTAACAACACGGATCCGTCCATATCCCCACAGCTATCTTTCGTTGACACTCACCCCAGCCTCTTTCTTTCTTTGACAACAATTTATCTTCCACAGTCTATCTCTAATAACAAGAATCTATCGATATCACCATACCTACAGTTTTTTTTTTTTTCGGGTCAAAGGCAGAAAACTCACAGAAATCTGGGTAGTTGAATTCATAAGGGATGACGTTGTTCGGCCATCTTGTTCTGACGTCACTTGTCACTTTGCGCTTTGCCCTTGGACGCCCAGAATCTTCTTGTCTGAAAAGAGATCACGTGATCAGTGAGAGGAATCAGCGAGAAACAAATGGAGAAATGCTCTTTCTCAGCTCTTTCTTTCTGTCAAAATAATGAGACTGATGTATTGAAAATCTAAAGCCATCGTACTTTTGCTTGTATTGCTCTCTTGTTTCTATGTTTCGAAGCCTAAAACGCTTTGACATGTAACGACAAATGGTGTTTGTATAGGGAGAGGGCCTGACAGAAAATAGTTCAATCACATGAAATATATATCGATTGCTGAAAAAAAATCACACACACACACACACACACACACACACACACACACACACACACACACACACACACCAACGACAGTTCCTGTGAACATGCCGGTACCAGAGACCCCACACAGACTCACAGACGTGGAGAGAAAATCGAAACAGATGGCCCCATGAGAGCAGGGCATGAAGAGCCACTGAATTTAATAATTTTTTTTTTCTGGGGGGATGACGATGATGATGATGATGAAAATGATGGTATGGATTTCCATCCTGGTCTGAGACTGCATAAGTGGGCTGTACTCTAGGCTTTCTTTCATAATGTAAGTCGGCGTCCACCAGGTCGGAGATACACAGACACCTGCAGTGTTGGTCAGCAAACTTGAGCAAT
>JADBJO010010291.1:53871-66371 GCA_016801955.1 Conus betulinus
AGAAGGGGAAATGTTGTCTGTGACATGTAAGATAGAAGGGGAAATGTGGTCTGTGACATGTAAATATGTAAGATAGAAGGGGAAATGTGGTCTGTGAGGGGAAATGTGTCTGTGACATGTACGAGAGAAGGGGAGATGTGGTCTGTGACATGTAAGAGGGAGGGATGAATGTAGAGATGTCCTGTGGGGGAAAAATGTGTCTGTGACATGTAAGATAGAAGGGGAAATGTGGTCTGTGACATGTAGAGATAGAAGGGGAAATGTGCTGTCTGTGACATGTAAGATAGAAGGGGAAATGTGCTGTCTGTGACATGTAAGATAGAAGGGGAAATGTGGTCTGTGACATGTAAGATAGAAGGGGAAACTGTGCTGTCTGTGACATGTAAGATAGAAGGGGAAATGTGCTGTCTGTGACATGTAAGATAGAAGGGGAAATGTGGTCTGTGACATGTAAGATAGAAGGGGAACTGTGCTGTCTGTGACATGTAAGATAGAAGGGGAAATGTGCTGTCTGTGACATGTAAGATAGAAGGGGAAATGTGGTCTGTGACATGTAAGATAGAAGGGGAACTGTGCTGTCTGTGACATGTAAGATAGAAGGGGAAATGTGCTGTCTGTGACATGTAAGATAGAAGGGGAAATGTGGTCTGTGACATGTAAGATAGAAGGGGAACTGTGCTGTCTGTGACATGTAAGATAGAAGGGGAAATGTGGTCTGTGACATGTAAGATAGAAGGGGAAATGTGGTCTGTGACATGTAAGATAGAAGGGGAACTGTGCTGTCTGTGACATGTGTAAGATAGAAGGGGAAATGTGCAGTGTGTGACGTCACGTGGAGGGGGAAACACGGAGTTCCTGTTATATCTGTGTGAATCATTTGGTTCTTTAACACATGAGTCATGTTTGTGAGTGAGTCAGAGAGTTTGTATGCATCTGTGCGCCTGCCTCCTGCATGCATACATCTGTGTATGTGTCTGTATATGTGTGTGTGTTGTGTGTGTGTGTGTGTGTGTGTGTGTGTGTGTGTGTGTGTGTGTGTGTGTGTGTGTGTGTGTGTGTGTGTGTGTGTGTGTGTGTGAGAGAGAGAGAGAGAGAGAGAGAGAGAGAGAGAGAGAGAGAGAGAGAGAGAGAGAGAGAGAGAGAGAGAGAGACCTTGTAGCAAGTTGACGGTCTAAGGGAAGTAATCTTTGATTGCATTTTTCAGTCAATTTCATGGTAGATTTACGTTCCCTTTTTCATGTAGTTGGTGTTTCTGACAATGTTCAGGAGACGTGACCTGTTTGAAATTTGGAACTGGGTTTTCAGGGATGGTCTTGGTACGTGGTCCTGGTGTGGATTTTAGGCTCCGCCATGGAGCATACCTTGGCAAAGGCTGATCCAATCATTAACTTCATTTTGTTTTTTTGTTGTGGCGAGAAGATATCAGTTGTATTTGCTTGTGTGAAGAGGAAATCTTAGTGTCCATCTGAACTTTAGATCGTGAGTCAAAGTGAGCTGTAATAAGATGAAATATTTCAGGGTAATTAAGGATAAAATATTTAAGTGAAGGCTGAACGTTTGCTGTTAAATCTGGGACAGCACAGGCTTTCTTTGACCTACAGATGATTGTTGAACAAGGTGTGACCATTCTCTGAAAGTGTGGATCTGTCCTGACCTACAGATGATTGTTGAACAAGCTGTGACCATTTTCTGAAAGCTGTGGATCTGTCCTGACCTACAGATGATTGTTGAACAAGCTGTGACCATTTTCTGAAAGCTGTGGATCTGTCCTGACCTACAGATGATTGTTGAACAAGCTGTGACCATTCTCTGATAGCTGTGGATCTGTCCTGACCTACAGATGATTGTTGAACAAGCTGTGACCATTCTTCAAAAGCTGTGGCTCTGTCCTGACCTACAGATGATTGTTGAACAAGGTGTGACCATTCTTCAAAAGCTGTGGCTCTGTCCAGACCTACAGATGATTGTTGAACAAGCTGTGACCATTCTTCAAAAGCTGTGGCTCTGTCCTGACCTACAGATGATTGTTGAACAAGCTGTGACCATTCTTCAAAAGCTGTGGGATCTGTCCTGACCTACAGATGATTGTTGAACACAAGCTGTGACCATTCTCTGAAAGCTGTGGATCTGTCCTGACCTACAGATGATTGTTGAACAAGCTGTGACCATTCTTCAAAAGCTGTGGCTCTGTCCTGACCTACAGATGATTGTTGAACAAGCTGTGACCATTCTTCAAAAGCTGTGGATCTGTCCTGACCTACAGATGATTGTTGAACAAGCTGTGACCATTCTCTGAAAGCTGTGGATCTGTCCTGACCTACAGATGATTGTTGGATCAGTTCAGTGAGGTACTCGCCCTGCCTCTGGCAGACACTCCTGCCAAAGACTGCCATGAACTTCCCCATCCACACAGCGGAGGTCACCGCAGACGTCGTCAGGAAACAGACGTTGAGGAACAGCATGTTGCGAGGCATGGATGGCATCACGGCCGAAATGCTTGAATGTATGATCCAGCAAGCAGACGAATTCCAAGATGAATAGCATTGTGGATATGGAATGATGTTTTCAAAGCAGCAGTGTGCCTTACCGGTTTGTTAATATTGCCATCACGGGGACACATACACGCCTTCAATTCGTGGCGCTCTCTTACAGTGGTTCTGTTTGATTCAAATGCTATGTGATGCTTCGATATGGATGCATCGTGTGTGTGTGGGGGGGGGGGGGGGGGCCATGTGAAGAAAACGAATGGTACCAGTGGAAGATCTGGGCAAGGCAGCGTGGAGAACATCCGTGGCAGGTTCAAGGTTATGGAGAACTGATGACTATGGGAACATAACTGTAAAGCACCTGGTGGAGGGGGGAGGGGGGGAGAAGAGGGGTGAAATGAGATAATGCTTAGACTGCAAGTCAGTGTGTGTGTGTGTGTGTGTGTTTTGTAAGAGAGAGAGAGAGAGAGAGAGAGAGAGAGAGAGAGAGAGAGAGAGAGAGAGAGAGAGAGAGAGAGAGAGAGAGAGAGAGAGAGAGAGAGAGAGAGAGAGAGAGAGAGAGAGACAGGACATCACGTGAAAGAGTTTTCGTAATATCCATTGGAAGAATGCCAGCAGTATGTGCAGAAATCATCAAGTGAAAAAAACAATCTTCCCTCTCTAAGACCTTTCCATGCATCACATTTTCGCTAGACAAAACTTCATAAACGAGATAATCAAAAGGATGTGAAAAACCCTGCGTGTATCTAAAAAAAAAAAAAAAGCGTTTGAAGCTCTAATCTAACGTGTTCAGACTGATCCAAATGAGCACTCACCCACTAAAAGTGCACCACAAAGGGTTTCATAGATCTCTATGAGGAGCACTTTTTGAGACAGGTGCGTGCCTTTCACGAAACAGGTCATACCAGGCCTTCTGAAAGATGGTCCCCTTGAAGCAATGAAACACAAAACAGTTAAACATGTCTTGGGATAAGTATAATATTATCAATTAAAAATGTTAATGAACTTTTTGTGTATTTATTTGCTTTTTTTTGGTACACTATTTTGCAAACAAAAAAGCGAACAATCCAATCAACAAACACTCAAACAAACAGCCAAACACAACTCAGTTCAAGTACACCGGTTGTATATGTCCGGGTGTGTGTGTGTGTGTGTGTGGGGGGGGGGGGGGGGGGCAGTCAGTCAGTAAGTTTACATTACATTACAAAGATCAATTCATGTTCACAAAAGCATTGGACATAGGGAATATTACTGAGATGATCCTAACAACAACAAGATGCATTTGGAGAATGGTTCTTTTCACAGCTTGCAATTCGTCAGGATTGCTTTGTATCTTCCACATTTTTTTTCTTCTCATCATATTCCTAGAACGCATCACGACTGACGTCATTGAAGAGTATGTCAGAGAGAGAGCGAGCGTTGAAGAAGAGCTATCCAGACTTCCTCTGCAGAACAGCACTGCCCAGACTGGCTTAATGTCCTTTCAGCGCAATGCTTGTAAGGACATGTCCTTTTCCACAACCTGTGGTTCTGAAGAATTTCCTCTAGTGCTTCTTCTTCACCTGCTGATGGGAAGAATGTCTTCATGTGCTTCAAATCTGCTGATGGGAAGAATGTCTTCTAGTGCTTCTTCACCTGCTGATGGGAAGAATGTCTTCTGGTGCTTCTTCAAATCTGCTGATGGGAAGAATGTCTTCTGGTGCTTCAAATCTGCTGATGGGAAGAATGTCTTCTGGTGCTTCAAATCTGCTGATGGGAAGAATGTCTTCTAGTGCTTCTCATCTGCTGATGGGAATAATGTCTTCATGTGCTTCAAATCTGCTGATGGGAAGAATGTCTTCTAGTGCTTCTCATCTGCTGATGGGAATAATGTCTTCATGTGCTTCAAATCTGCTGATGGGAAGAATGTCTTCATGTGCTTCAAATCTGCTGATGGGAAGAATGTCTTCTAGTGCTTCTCATCTGCTGATGGGAAGAAGAATGTCTTCTAGTGCTTCAAATCTGCTGATGGGAAGAATGTCTTCTAGTGATGCTTCAAATCTGCTGATGGAAGAATGTCTTCTGGTGCTTCTCATCTGCTGATGGGAAGAAATGTCTTCTAGTGCTTCAAATCTGCTGATGGGAAGAATGTCTTCTAGTGCTTCAAATCTGCTGATGGGAAGAATGTCTTCATGTGCTTCAAATCTGCTGATGGAAAGAATGTCTTCTAGTGATGCTTCAAATCTGCTGATGGGAAGAATGTCTTCATGTGCTTCAAATCTGCTGATGGGAAGAATGTCTTCATGTGCTTCAAATCTGCTGATGGGAAGAATGTCTTCATGTGCTTCAAATCTGCAGATGGGAAGAATGTCTTCATGTGCTTCAAATCTGCTGATGGGAAGAATGTCTTCATGTGCTTCAAATCTGCAGATGGGAAGAATGTCTTCATGTGCTTCAAATCTGCTGATGGGAAGAATGTCTTCATGTGCTTCAAATCTGCAGATGGGAAGAATGTCTTCATGTGCTTCAAATCTGCAGATGGGAAGAATGTCTTCAAATCTGCAGATGTGCTTCAATGTGCTGCAAATCTGCTGATGGAAAAAGAATGTCTTCTAGTGATGCTTCAAATCTGCTGATGGGAATAATGTCTTCATGTGCTTCAAATCTGCTGATGGGAAGAATGTCTTCTAGTGATGCTTCAAATCTGCTGATGGGAATAATGTCTTCATGTGCTTCAAATCTGCTGATGGGAAGAATGTCTTCATGTGCTTCAAATCTGCTGATGGGAAGAATGTCTTCATGTGCTTCAAATCTGCTGATGGGAAGAATGTCTTCATGTGCTTCAAATCTGCTGATGGGAAGAATGTCTTCTAGTGCTTCTCATCTGCTGATGGGAAGAATGTCTTCTAGTGCTTCAAATCTGCTGATGGGAAGAATGTCTTCTAGTGCTTCTCATCTGCTGATGGGAAGAATGTCTTCTAGTGCTTCAAATCTGCTGATGGGAAGAATGTCTTCTGGTGCTTCTCATCTGCTGATGGGAAGAATGTCTTCTAGTGCTTCAAATCTGCTGATGGGAAGAATGTCTTCTAGTGCTTCTCATCTGCTGATGGGAAGAATGTCTTCTAGTGCTTCAAATCTGCTGATGGGAAGAATGTCTTCTAGTGCTTCTCATCTGCTGATGGGAAGAATGTCTTCTAGTGCTTCTCATCTGCTGATGGGAAGAATGTCTTCTAGTGCTTCTCTAGTTCTCATCTGCTAATGAAAAGAATTTCTCCCGTATTTCGAACCTGCCGTTGAGAATAAAAATATCCTCTGGTGCTTCTAACCTGCTAGTCCTCACAGTGTTTCTGGCCTGCTGGTGACATGATTTCCTCTAGCTCTGATCTGCTGACGAGAAGAATTTCCTCTGGTGCTTCTAATCTGCTGATAAAAAGAACTTTCCTGTAAAGAACAAAAAAAGGAAAATCGGTCAGATGCCTCCTCTCCCCACCCCCTCCACCTACACACGCAAGCACGGACAAAAGGGATGAGACACTTTTCCAAATATATATATATATATATATATATATATATATATATATATATATATATATATATATATATATATATATATATATATTTTTTTTTTTTTTTTAAACATCTGTCTTTTTGCTGTATTGTGAATAAAATGTAAAATGTCTAAGGGAAGGTGGTTCGGTGGCTATTTACAGACTATGCGTCATCAAGAGTTCTATCTTCGCACTGTGTCTTCTCTGTTTCTCTCTCTCTCTCTCTCTCTCTCTCTCTCTCTCTCTCTCTCTCTCTCTCTCTCTCTCTCTCTCTTAGGACTCCTATTTTTTTTTTTTACTATGAACGTATGTACACAGGTAACTATAGACCCAGGAAGGATGCAATTGTGTAAAAGGGAGAATCCATGGATGTGTGTGTGTGTGTGTGTGTGTGTGTGTGTGTGCGTGTGTGCGTGTGTGTGTGTGTGTGTGTGTGTGTGTGTGTGTGAAGTTTATTTTGAATCTCCCTGCAATATTTGACAAACGATGACCACCTCCACAGTTCTAGGCAAACCACGGACAAAAGAACCCCCATACTGAACGCAAACCCAGACGTGATTGTTGGTGGCACCACAGTCTAAGTAACCTCGGTCATGTCTTCAACCTCTGGTTTCTTGAAACACCCATTATGAACCAGCTCCTCACTCAGGGCAGAATTATTCAGCAGTGTGTTCTGTCACTGTGTCCTGTGCTGTTCTTGTCAGGGAATCTGACAAGGGGAAAACTCTTTGACTTCATGTATTGAGGAGAGATTCAACGATAATTTCGTTTTACAATATTAATTGAGCCAGAACCCACTGCCGAACATTTGGACCCACGGTCCGACTCAGCCTCCATATTTGCTTGATAATTTTCGCCCTGTGGGCGGCTTTTTCATCAAATACAATTACTCTACAATACATTTTAATTTAATCCAACAAATCTTTCCAATATAAGGAAAAATATCGCCTGAGTTATGAAAGCTTTTCGATTTTTGTGCTTGGGCTTCTGTCTTCTGCGCGTTCGTATGGCGATCAGCAAACGTGCGGAACTGCGCATGCGCATCTCAAATATTCCATAGTTTTACCGGAAACTACACGAAAGGAAATTGAGGATTTCCTGCCAACATGGAGTATCTGCATTTGTCTTCTTTTTAGATACACTATTCTGGTCGGTAACCCTCCCACATATACACCATTGTGGTCGGTAACCCTCCCACATATACACCATTGTGGTCGGTAACCCTCCCACATATACACCATTGTGGTCGGTAACCCTCCCACATATACACCATTCTGGTCGGTAACCCTCCCACATATACACCATTCTGGTCGGTAACCCTCCCACATATACACCATTCTGGTCGTAACCCTCACATATATACACCATTCTGGTCGGTAATCCTCCCACATATACACCATTCTGGTCGGTAACCCTCCCACATATACACCATTCTGGTCGGTAACCCTCCAACACACATACCATTCTGGTCGGTAGCCCTCCAACATGTACAGCATCTACAATATATATCCTGCACATTTTACAACTGGCACCACAAATGATGTTTTTCTGTCCATTAAACTTGCTGTAGAATTCATCATCCTGACGCTGCTGGTCCCAGTGCTGTGTTGCTTTTGTTGTGGTGGTACCCAGGCTAAAAGACTCCAGGGATCATCCGAACATCCAAAGTACTGGAACACAATGGTATAAATGCCTCCGCTGGGGATGAGAACATTACATGTGAGACCGTTTTTGATTACCCCGCCACGTGGGCAGCCACACCCCGACTTCGAGGGATTTTGGAGAATGATAATTTTATGCTAGGAGATTGTCACGACTGAAGACAATCCCCACATAACTGTGCAGAACATAACAACATTTTGATGCAGCCTTGGTTGTTCTAGCCTATGTCAATTGGCCTCTCACAGCCTTAAGCCAAGGCGGGTCCATTTGAAACTTGTTTACCGTTGTCATGTGCGCAGAGAGAACCAATGCAGCAAAATAAGATCAACGAAGCTGGCATATTTTGGACAAAGAGCATCTTAGCTGGAACCGTGGAAGGCAAGAATGCAAGAGGAGGTCAGAGAAGACTTTGGACAGATGACGTCATAGAATGGACAGATGATGTCATAGAATGGACAGATGATGTCATAGGATGGTCAGATGATGTCATAGAATGGACAGATGATGTCATAGAATGGACAGATGATGTCATAGAATGGACAGATGATGTCATAGGATGGTCAGATGAATCAAAGAATGGACAGATGATGTCATAGTACGGACAGATGATGTCATAGAACGGACAGATGATGTTATAGAATGGACAGATGATGTCATAGAATGGACAGATGACGTCATAGAATGGACAGATGATGTTATAGAACGGGCAGAGATGATGTCATAGAACGGACAGATGATGTCATGGAATGGACCGATGATGTCATAGAATGGACGGATGATGTTATAGAATGGACATGGAGGAGGAATGTGACAGACTGCCAGCGTGTGACGCAAGATCGGAAAGCTTGGAGAGTCATGACACGCCGACCCCTGGACCACAGGGATAGCACCTAGGCAAGGCAAGGCAAGGCAAGGCAAGGCAAGGCAGGGCAAGGCAAGGCAAGGCAAGGCACGGCAGGGCAAGGCAAGGCAAGGCAAGGGCACGGCAAGGCAAGGCAAGGCAGGGCAAGGCAAGGCAAGGCAAGGCAAGGCAGGGGCAGGGCAGGGCAGGGGGCAAGGCAAGGCAGTGCAAGGCAAGGCAGTGCAAGGCAGGGCAAGGCAAGGCAGGGCAAGGCAAGGCAAGGCAAGGCAAGGCAAGGCAAGGCAAGGCAAGGCAAGGCAAGGCAAGGTGTCAATCAGGGACTAGTTTACATTTAGGGATTCCACAGTATTTGTTGCTCTTTTTTATGACGAAAACTTGTGTTTTCTCCCACTCTTTGATTCCTGGGAAAGACATCGCTTTTGAGAACCTCTTGACATGTGTATGTGACCTCGGTGGATTGGGTCTGAACCCGAAGATTTGTGTCCCATGAATAGCTTGAAAGGCACGGCTTTCAACATTTCCCACATCATTTACGAACCCTCGTCACCAGATTCTGTCAATGGAAATATTTGAAATGCCTTATGTCTTTGAGGTGTTCGCCATACAATGATAATAAACTGTCACATTTTCAGATTGGTCTTATTTTCTGAAATATGTTTGAGCTGAATGTGACTGTCACCAGTTTATGACTTGGGTCAAGGTTTATTAACATATCTGATCTTTGTATTAATCAGTAGGATATGGCACCGGAGATTATGCAAATAATTCCTCTGGCAATAAAATGGCAGGGTTTTGACGACATGTCGCCTTGGACTTCCAGAGGGAATGTTCTCCACATGTCTTTTGGTTCAAAGGGAGTTCAGAAATTTGTAAAAGTTTTACTCTCTAGGGGTGGACGATGATTCTCACCAAATCTGTATAACATGATTGCTAGTAAAATATCTCATTATCAACAGTTCATAGTAGTTTTTCTTGTAGGATTCTGCCAGACTGGTTTGCCAGTAACAATCGTTGAGTAAGCTGCATAGCTCTCAGCTATAGCATTAGCTTTATGTGACGAAAGCGCCTTTACTGGCAACAGTTTGTTGTTTGAACTGGCATTTGATTTCTGTACTTCTCCTGTACTCATGCTTGTGTCTGCTCCACAACAGAGCTTGTCAGATCGCTGTGTGGTGACTCGGTGAATTTTTTGTCCCATTACTTATCATTTCGGTGAACACAACATGATTTGGTTCTAGGTCACGATGAAATGAAACAGTTATTCTTCTTTTTCAAGGTATTTCTCAGACATACTCATCTAAGCGTATTACTTCTTTTTCAAGGTATTTCTCAGACATACTCATTAAGCGTACTAATACACCTGCTATTTCAAATCATGGAGGAAAACATCACTAGACCAAAAGTTGTCGATCTTCGAACGTAAACATGTCAGTCAATAAGGTGACTTCGATCAAAGTGCAGAGTTCACGATAAGTGTCGGTACTTTGCCTCACCAGCCCATGTTCTGTTTCTCCCTTCCTCATTACTCCTTCAGGCGCTGCAGTCCTAAGCATCAATGAGGGTCCAATCCTGTCTCTTCTCATTCTTCCCCCGAGCCATCCGTGAGTGGGATGGACTCCCAGCACACATTGTAGAGGGCAGACTCCCCCCCGACAGTTTCAAAATCAGTCACCTCCCCCCCACCACAGTGCTGACACTCTTTGACAGTCTCGCTGCTTGCGACGCTTCAGGAGTAAGCTCAAAACAAACCCAAACCCAAAACTGTCCTGTTTGAATGTGAGAGTGCTTGGTTAGGTAGGTAGGGGGTAGGGGATGTGCTGATAGGGGGGGCCGGGGGGGGGGGGGGGGGGGGGCCGGGGGGGGGGGGGGGGGGGGGGGGGGGGGGGGGGGGGGGGGGGGGAGGGGTTGCTGGGGGTCGTCACTAGGACGCCTGCCCGTCACTTCTCGTCCCCTCTGATCCAGTTAGTGGGCAGGGAACAAACTGTGATTTAATCATGCAACGTGAAGAGCGATTTCAAGCCGACATAGAAGAAAAAAAAAAAAAAAAAGAAAAGAAAAGGATTTTTTTTTTTAAAGTCGGGCAGCCGGTTCATGGAAACCTTCTATTCTGTGGCAAAATGATCAGAGTGTTGATTGTGGCCACATAACAGGAGAAGAGGAATAACTCCTCTCCCCACAATCCGTCTGCACCAGACTGACCCGTCGCTCGGCCTGTTTATCTCCCCTCTTGGCCTGCCATGTTCTTGCAACGCAGTGTTCACTCCTCGACTCGTCACCAATGTGTCGGCTGACTGATCTCGCCCAATTCTTCACAGCAGCTTCACAAATTGACCTCTTGTTGGCCCCCAACCTTCGCATTCAGAGCAGTTAGACCGTCCATCATTTGGTAAGCTGAAAGCACGCAGCTCCTAACCATCCGTTCCCATCTTGCAGTGAACTGTGATGTGAACACCTGGTAAGCATTCGTTACTTCGGATTTCTGGTTTAGACCTTTTGTTTTTCATTGCATACATGCGGTACAGACACTCACGTTTAAAACTGGCAGCAGACGTGTGTTAGAGGCAGCCGTGAGCACAAATATGCAGCCAGATTCAAACTGAGTCAGCCATCCATCAATCTATTTCTTGCCGGCTCTTTGAGTTTGTACATTCGCTTTCAGTTTGTACATTCTCTTTCAGGTTGTACATTCTCTTTCAGTTGTACACTCGCTTTCAGTTTGTACATTCTCTTTCAGTTTGTACATTCGCTTTCAGGTTGTACATTCTCTTTCAGTTTGTGCACTCTCTTTCAGTTTGTACATTCTCTTTCAGTATTGTACATTCTCTTTCAGTTTGCACACTCTCGTGGACTGCGAACTTTAGCAACGTTTCTTCGATATCTCTGAAATATAGAGAGGAATGTTCTTCATCCGTACTTTACGAAGAGGCCTCTGGTGCTTGTTTTTCTTTTACTCCATATGTTTATGTGCTGACTTGTTTGTTCACGAGGGACTCTAGGTTCAAACCTGTCTGGAAGTTTCAAAGTGAGGGAACTGCAGACAGACACTGAAACACATTGTGAGAACAATTCTCAGTGAGTCCTGAAACACATTGTGAGAACAGTTCTCAGTGAGTCCTGAAACACATTGTGAGAACAGCTCTCAGTGAGTCCTGAAACACATTGTGAGAACAGTTCTCAGTGAGTCCTGAAACACATTGTGAGAACAGTTCTCAGTGAGTCCTGAAACACATTGTGAGAACAGTTCTCAGTGAGTCCATCAACAACAAGGACAAACAAGTCACAAGGCAAAACACGACGCGTTTCGACCTCCTAAGTCTCGCTCAGGCGAGAGAAAACCACGATCAGGACAATGAAAACAAAGAACGAGCAATCGCTTGTCGGCGTAAGATGGGTGTTGAAATGGTTGCCTGGAGAAGACCTAAGAATTATTCCCTCAAATCTGTTCAGAAGTAGTTAGTTCTGATGTTCTGTCTGTTTCGGGTGAATTTGTCACTATCTATTCATACGCTGGGCCGTGAAAAATCACTCTCCTGCCAGACACACGCTCTGCTGCTAGACTGCTGTACATAGTGAGCATAGACCTGTGCTGCAGCAAGGAATACGCAAGTCACGTACATGGTAAACAGGGATGTGTGCTGCAGCAAGGCCTATATAGTCACGTACATGGTCATCATAGACGTGTACTACAGCAAGGCCTATATAGTCACGTACATGGTCATCATAGACGTGTACTACAGCAAGGCCTATATAGTCACGTACATGGTCATCATAGATGTGTACTACAGCAAGGCCTGTATAGTCACGTACATGGTCATCATAGATGTGTACTACAGCAAGGCCTGTATAGTCACGTACATGGTCATCATAGATGTGTACTACAGCAAGGCCTGTATAGTCACGCGCATGGTAAGCAGGGATGCGTATTGCAACAAGGTATACACAGCCACGTATGTGTTAAGCATA
>JADBJO010010291.1:71371-74141 GCA_016801955.1 Conus betulinus
GCACGCTCGCTCGCATGCACGCGCGCACACACACACACACACACACACACACACACACATTCTCTCTCTCTCTCTCTCTCTCTCTCTCTCTCTCTCTCTCTCAATCTCTCTCCTTCCCTCTCTCTCTCTCCCCCTCTCTCTCAATCTCTCTCCCTCTCTCTCTCCTCCCCCCTCTCTCTCCTCTCTCTCTCTCTCCTTATGGATTTGAACTCTTTCTTTGAATAACGATAACCATTATATACATTTTGATTATTTTCCGACGGTTGCTTTGAATTATCAAAGTTTGAATTCTAGGGTTCCGACCATTAAGAGACTCCTCTGGTCAACGGACAACCAAAACAAATGTGTGCGACTCAAGTGTCAACAAGACCCACGCCAGGCGCATGGCTGAAAAGAAATAGGGAAAACTACAATTAAAGTTAAAATAACTGAAGGAATGTACCAACCTGATACATGGTAAGTGACAAGGTTATAGTAATTCATCCAAGGAGCAGCTAAATCCAACGAATATAATCAATACAAGTCCAACACCACATGAACATGACCAAGAAGAACACACACGGAGTGTCAAAGGTTATCATGGCAGCTATTGTGATAGATAGACCCAAGATTCGGGGTTTACCTTTGCGTTGAAGAGGGGCGATAGGCTATTTTTGCGCATGCGTAAATGAAGTAAACAAAAGATGCTTAAAATAGTACGGCTTTTCCGGAGAATTATACCACGTAGGGAAGAAAGGGCCTAAACTGTATATGTGAACGATATTACGATGAGGGAAATGGAATAGAAAACATGTTTTGTATGCTAGCATCAACAGTATTAATATTACGAGTTTTAAAAACAATAATATTTATACCTACTTTACGCTCATAAGGAAAAACCTACTAAGAAGTACTAATGTATAATTAAGATAGAATGCTGCATGTACATACTGTCATGGAAGAATCACGAGTCACGAGTCTCTCTCTCTCTCTCTCTCTCTCTCTCTCTCTCTCTCTCTCTCTCTCTCAGTTTGTCACGAAAATGACACTCATTTCTTGGTGTGACGAGGTCATGTAGAATGACTGACAGACCTGTTGAACCGTGTGATGTTGATTTCATGATCGGTTTACAGTACGAGAAACTGAATGGCCTTTTCTTAGAATCACGAAGCTAACCCCCCCCCTCCCCGCCCCCCCCTCCCCTCCCCCCCTCCCCCCCGCTACGGCTATGATGTCAGTGTCGACAGCACACAATTACACCACTGTCAGTTGTTCAATGTTGTCATGTGAGCGGGCTGAATGTCACGTGTTAGTCATCTTACGTCGAACCTCTGTGTGTGTGTGTGTGTGTGTGCGTGTGTGTGTGTGTGTGTGTGTGTGGTGTGTGTGTGTGTGTGTGTGTGTGTGTGTGTCTGTGTGTGTGTGTGTGTGTGTGTGTGTCTGTGTGTGTGTGTCTGTGTGTGTGTGTGTGTGTGTGTGTGTGTGTGTGTGTGTGTGAAATGGCGCTGGCTTTGGGTGAAACTTCTTGTGTTCTATCGATTGATGAATGTCAGAAACTAATGTAAGAACTGTATTATTTGTGGAATGAAAAAGTGAAGTGGGTGGTGTTGTGTGTGAAACTTCTGTGTGTTGTTCTGTTGTCTGGGTGAAACTTCTGTATTGTTCTATCGATGATTGATTTGTATGGAATGAAAAATGTAAGAACTTGTATGGTACTTTGTATGGAATGAAAAAGTGAAGTCTCTTCTCTCTCTCTCTCTCTTTCTGTCTGTCTCCTCTCTCTCTCTCTCTCTCTCTCTCTCTCTCTCTCTCTCTCTCTCTCTCTGTGTCCGTCTCTCTTCGATGAACTTTTTAATGTTATGAAGATATGTGTGTTTGTTAAATGTTTTGTAAGTCTTAGTCGCTAGTCATACTTAGTCCCTTAACGGGGCAAGGGCCGGATGAAAAAAAGCATGTGTCTGCTTATCTGTTACCCTTGGAAATAAATGTGTGTGTGTGTGTGTGTGTGTGTGTGTGTGCGTGCGTGTGTGTGTGTGTGTGTGTGTGTGTGTGTGTGTCCGTCTGTCTGTGTGCCTGTGCCTGCCTGTCTGTCTGACTATTTGTCTGTCTGTCTGTCTGTCTGTCTGTCTGTCTCTCTCTCTCTCTCTCTCTCTCTCTCTCTCTTCCCCACTCAACACAACTGAACAGCTTACAACATGCCGCTGCATCTCTTCAACTTAAAAGTTAATACGACCAAAAGTCATATCATAGTATTTCGGAAGGGTGGATCTTTGAGTGTGAGAGAAAAAAGGTTGTATAACGATGACAGAATGCCTGTGGTTAATGCGTATAAATATTTAGGAATTTTCTTCTCTGCACACTGGAGCTTCACTGCTGCCCGCAAAGACCTTGCAAGCAGAGCGAAGAATGCTTTGATGTATCTTCTTTAAAGGTTATACATCTTAGATATGTTATACATGTTAGATCGCAACTCTTTGCATTTATACGTCTTTCCTCCGCACACAACTGCATCCACTCCATACACATAAGGCGCAAACAAAGGTCAATTTTGATTCATCCCCTCCTTAATCTTTTAAAATCCCATGGGGTTTTTTTTTTACTCTGGCATCAATCAATCAAAGCATATATATTTTCATTATTTGTCTTTCAGCTGGTGCAGCCAAACAAGCACTCTTCTTTCTGCACACGTTACTGATTTTGCAGGTTTACTCACTGCAAGTGTCCACACACACTCTCTGTGGTGTCCGGAACTGGCTTCCTCTGTGCGGGGATCCCATACACATCACAACTA
>JADBJO010010292.1:0-17500 GCA_016801955.1 Conus betulinus
AGAAGAAGACGAAGAAAAAGAAAGAAAGAAGAGAAAAAAAGAAAAAAGAAGTAAAAGAAGAAAGGAAGAAAAAAGAAAGGAAAGAAAGAAGAAAAGAAGAAAAAAGACGAAAGGAAGAAAGGAAGAAGAAAGAGAAAAAACGAAAAAGTAAAGAAAGTAGTAAGAAAAGATAAAGAACGAAAAGGGAATTCGGAACATGATAAGAAGAGTAAAGCAAGAAGAAAAAAGAAAGAAGAAAAGAGAAGCAGGAAAAGAAGAAGACGAAAGATAGAGAAGAAGAAAGAGAAAGCACGAAGTAAAAAGAAAAGAAAAGGAAGAATTAAAGTATCTAAAGTAGAAGAATAGAAGGAAGGAAGGAAGAGGAATAATCAGAAAGGAGAAGAAAGAAAGGGAAGAGGAAGAAGAAGTAATAGAAGAATTAGAAGACGAAGACAGCAAAGAAAAACGAAGAAGAAGACAAGAGAGACGAAGAAAGAAGAACGAAGTACCCCCCCCCCCCAAGGCCCCCGCCCAGAACGCGAACGGAGGAAGGGGCAGGAACAAAAGGTTGTGCCACCTCCCCACTGTCCCGGTGGTGGGTGGTCTGTGGGGTGTGTGTAGGTGCAGCTGTGTGGTGGGTGTGTGGTGTGTGTGTGCGTGTGTGGGTGCGGCGAGAGGAAACAGCGATCTCCGGTTGTGGAGGGGGGAAAACCCCAAAAAACACCAAATAAGAAAAGAGAAAAGGTGAAAAAAAAAAACAATGAAAGGGAAAAAAGTCAAACAAAGGGAAAAAAAAAGCAAGCATAAGCAAAGAATTTCAGGTTTTCTATAAGATTACGCTTCCTAGAGAAATGCAAACAGAACACAAACATTCTTCAGGACGGACATTAGCTCAATCCGGCGATGCACAGCTGCAACAAGATAAGCTCATTCTGCAGACTTTTGTCAAGCCCTTAACAGACCAGTATGTGATGTGAAATAGGATTCGTGCAATAATATATGAGACAATAATGACACACATTACATATGCCGGTGGGGGGGGTGGCTGGTTCGGGTGGAAACGAACCGTATGTGGACTTAAATGGCAGATAATCGTGTGTGGCTAAACCCGAAATTTAACTGAAATGTTCAATTTTACCTATTTCAGAATGTCTTTTTGAACGCAACTCATCTATCCGCGGTCCTCAGGTTTTCCCCAACTATTACGTTTCTAGGTAGTTGGATGGGCGTGCCTGAGGTTGAGGGTGAGGATAAGCGAATACTTCCTGCATTGTTGGAAGAACGTTATATACATAACAGAAATTTCACTAAGAAGTCACATGAATGGCCTTTCTTCCAAGATATATGCTCGGATAATCAGTAAACCTTAGGCGGTTAAACACATGGAACACAGAATGCGCTCCTGATTGGGAGGTGTGTATATATACATGGGGGAAGGGAAAATTTCTGTCCATCATATATACTAGACTGCCCAATTTTAACAGGGCTATACAAATCCAATGAAAGGGTATGGATACTGTATATTTTGAAAAGCATTGACCATATTGCATATATGATGAGACATGTATTACGGACATCGCACACGTTTGGTTCACGGTCAGAGTTGGGCAGAGTGTTGTGATTTTGTGATTTTTTAATAATAATAAGTATTTTCAGAAGAGCTTTCTGAGTGGAGTGTCTAGATTCTGCTATGTGAAGGACATGAGGTCAGAGAAAAGACCAGGGGACAGTAGGTCTGACATCCCTCAGTGATCTCTGTTGCCATTTAAAATTGCCTAAATCATCGATGATGAACAGACGTTAGAATAACCACTGAAGTGAATTTGAAGCCGAACCTTTTCTTTTAATAGCCCAGCTGATCATGGAGTACAAAAACGGGGGGCCCTGAAACGCTTATGAATAGTTAATGAAAACGTTCAATAACATCATATCACAAAGTGCCATTTTTTTATAAGGCAGTGCATGTGTTGATGGGAGGAGACACAGAATACTCTTATATGTTAAAAGCGCGAAGCTCAGGGATCCCCCGGGCAGGGATTAGTCGAATATATTATTATCTGCATGGAGGAAAGACGAGCCACCTGAATCAAAAGAACAAACTATATCTCTATATCATATCTATAATCTAGAGAGCTATAACTCTAATATATATATATAATAAGACGATAACTAATAAGCCCTATGAGCACACCTAGCCTGCATTAACCTCCTACTTATGTAATCCTCTCTCCAAATCTTCTCTTCTCTTGTAGTCTTATATAAATCCGTTACAGTAATGTATATTATGAAGTGTCTGTGATGTATGTTCTTTGTCTGTGTCCTGTCTTATCACTACTTAGCTGTTGGGGCCCTTCGGCTCTTGCTTTCTCTTCTTTTCCCTTTCCTCTCCTTTCTGCCCCGTTTTTTTTTTTTTTTGTGTGTGCGCACGGCACGGGTGTGTGCACCCGCCCGCTTCAGCCTTTCTGTTTACCTGTTCGCTCTTTCTATTCTTGTTTTGCATTTCCTTCTTTTTACCACTGCTGGGTCACATCTCTGTGGTGTGCTCTGTGGGTGTTGTCGTAGTGTGTCAGTTCTTTCTCTTTCTTCTTTCTTTCCTTGTTGGCTTCTTCAACTGTGCCTGTGTGTTGGGTTTTGGGTGTGGTGGTGTGTGTCGGTGTGTGTAGGATGTGGCCACACTACAGGAGTGGTGGCGAGGTGTTCTGCTCGTTTGTGTTAATGTAACCACAGGTTTCAACAGTCAAACCAATTGTGTATTGCCCCCCCCGTGTTTCTTACATCCTTTAGAGAAGCATTCTTGCGTATGAGTGATTTTAGCAAAATTGGCGATGATCCACCCCCTCGTTCCCTGCTTATGATGTCTCAGCCCAGCATTTCTTCATACCTACTCATCATGTTTTCCTATATCTATCTCCTCGCGCTTATGTATTGGTATGTCACCGTCTGTATGTCTGTCTTCCTTCCCTTCTGGTTCTCCCCCCCCTTGCCCCTTCATCCTCCACTTTGTTTTTCTCATTTTTTTTGTTATAAAAGATCGCAAAAACAAAGAATGAGTTTTCCTTTCTTTTTCTTTCCCCTAGCATACTATACAATAGCCAGCTATTTTCATGATCCCTTTTCCTTTTTAGCACCTTGTGGCCTTTTTTGCGGAAGAGGTTCTAGCCGAGGTTCTTTTTTTTTTCTTCCCCCCCACCGCTGCTATTACAATACACGTAGCCGTGCTCATGACGGGCGATTGCTACGGGTTTAGTGCCGCACGAAAGCTAGCTGCTGTTTTGCCCGGTTTTCATCATTCGTTTCGTTCCGATTTAGTCAATCCGTTCCCGCCAGTTCCTGACTTTTATTCAATTCTTCAATTCCTACACACACCCCGGCCATGTATTACGTGCCCCACCACAAGTTTCCATACACCCGCCAACACGTCCGACTCTTTCAAAAGTCTGGTGTGATGGGATTTACGTGTCGCCTCCTGCTACTAGATGTTATTATGCTGTTGTTGAGTTTTGCTCCACCAGCCCGTTTAACTCGCCCTTCATTCAAAGGGCCCTCTTTGGGAACTGGAGTCGACCCAATGTACATCGAAGGAACAAATCCCCGCTTTTTGTACTGAAACGGTCCGTCTGAGATGCGAAACCGCAAACCCAGACCTAAAAGATCACCGCAGTTGCGGCGGCCGTATACAGCGGCATTCCGTGGTGTTTTTGCAGTGTGTGGTATCGTGACACTCAGATGAGTTATGTGTGGTTTTTGTCTATCAGATGTAACTTTTCGTCAAGAAGCTGCGCTTTGGACGATGGCCATCATGCTCAGCCTCCCTCCCTCCCCCCTCCCCCCTCCGCCCTTCAGATGTCAATAACATCTTGAACTATGAACTGAATTCAAATTGTAATCGATATGCAAAATGCATAGAAAGGTCGACATTAATCCTGTCTGTATGTTGTATGTCTGGTTTGTACTGTCGTCTCCTCTCTCTCTCGAGAGCGCGCGACGAAAGAACCAAGCCCAAAAAGCGCTGCGAGCTGTGGGGTGTGGGTGGTGGGTGGTGACCACCGTAAGGGTGTGTGTGTGTGTGTGTGTGAAACGCACCCACTGTGTGTATAAGACCATCAGATCATAATCGGGGTGGGCAAAAACAACAATGACGGAATTGACACGGACCTCGACAAGGAACCTCGGGATGTGCCAAAAATTAAAAGAGAGCACATATCATCCTCTAGCTATATCGCTCATCTCTATATGCTCTAAGCTCGCATAAGATATATCTGCTGCTAAATGAGCCATTCTCGTGCAAGAATATATGAAGTCCGCAGGTATGTGCAGCCTTTTGACCATACTATATATGTTTGGGCTTATTTACAATGATCTCTCTATATCTATTTCTATAGAGGCAGCGAGAGGAGAGTCAGCAAATATGTGCAAGCAATAGATGAATTCCGCAGGGATTGCGTCCCTTTCTGACAGAATACTGTGTGTTTTCTGCGCTTCACATTTCACTTCGAATGCACTCTGTCTCTCTATCTCTCTCTCTCTCTATAGCGTCTATCTCTCTCGCTCATCAATATATCTCTATATATATAGATTCACGCTCTCTCTCTCTATACAGTCTCTCTCTCTCTCTCTCTCCCTCTCCCCTCTATCTATCTCTCTCTCTTGGAACGGCACCAGGCAAAGCAACGTGTTTTATGCCACATTTACCCTCTTCCTTCAAACAACATGGACGAGAGGGAGAGGCAGAGACGGCGGTGTTGGCTGGAGAGAGGCTCCACAAGACGGCACTTCGTCTGGACAATGCCAGACGTTATTAAACGGTTTGGAACAAAAACGTCTCCAGTGCGCGTGCCGTAAAGATATACTTCCCCCCCTCCACTGCCAAGCAATACAAACACCCAAGACACTGCTTCGTCCATCCCAGTCCCTTCGCTAATTGTTTACTGCGGAGCACCGGATACGGAATGCAAACAGACCTTTCCCGCATGCGCATTGAACGAAGTTTTTTTTTTTTTTTTTTTTTTAAAAATAACTTCCTCTTCAGCGAAGTTTTTACGTTGAAGGTAATCCAGCTGACTAGTTGATTTGAACCCCAAACTCTTACTGATGATGATGATGATGATGATGATGATGATGATGATGATGATGATTGTTTTATCGTTGTTGGTATCATCGTATTTGTTGTTCCCGTTGTTATTGTGTTTGCCGTTACTGTTGGTATCATCATCATCATCATCGTCGTCGTCGTCGTCGACGTCGACGTCGTCGTTCGTATCATCATCATCATCGTCATCATCATCATCATCATTATCATCATTATCATCATCATCATCATCAAAGTCATCACCATCGACGTCGCCATCCCCGTCGTCGTCGTCATAATCATCATTATCATTTCTTCATGAAACGTCATCATCGGTGGTAGTAATAGTAGTAGTTACTGAAGTATACTGTGCCGTATTCTTAGTACAAGAATGGATAACAACTTGGTGGCACGGTTGCGATATTATCACTTCTGAATGGTACGATCCTATGGAGCTCCTCCCCCCCCCCCCCTCTCTATCTCTCTCTCGCTCGCTCGCTCGCTCGCTCGCTCGCTCCACTCGGTGTGTGTGTGTGTGTGTGTGTTGTGTGTGTGTGTGTGTGTGTGTGGTTGTGTGTGTGTGTGTGTGTGTGAGTGAGAGAGGGAGGAGAGAGAGAGAGAGAGAGAGATGAGGTGGTGTGTGTGTGTGTGTGTGGTGTTGTGTGTGTGGTGTGTGTGTGAGAGAGGAGAGAGACGAGAGAGAGTGAGAGACGTGAGAGGGGAGAGAGGAGACGAGAGAGAGGAGGAGAGAGAGAGAGAGAGAAGAGAGAGATGGACCAGACAGCCAGAAAGAGAATCTAGGGAGAATGGACAGCCAGCCAGCCAAACCAGCCAGAAAGACATCTAGACAGACAAAGAAACAGACAAACAGACAAACAAAGAGGAAAAGAGAGGCTAAATAAAAACCCCATATTGCGTTCGTGTTATCCTTCATAAGTCAGTGTTATCAGATTCGTGGTGGTCAAACAGTTATCTATTCTGAAAAACGTGTTGCTAAATCTAGTATAACTGATCACTCTCTCCTCAGTATCCATGAAAACCCAAGTTTTTTTTTTTCTGGGAAGTTCTAAAAGGATTCAAGATATTCGTCGTAATGCTTACGACAGCATTTTGTGAGATAGCTTTAGAAAGAGAAGATTGAGGAAAGCATTTTGTTCTTTATTCCTCGGTTTGTTGTTGTTGTTGTTGTTGTTGTTGTGTTGTTTGTTTTTTGTTGTTGTTTTTTTTAAAGAAAAACAAAAGAGCTTTTCCATAGTGATATTCTTGCCTTAGTCAAGTGGCTTAACTGCTTATGCCAAACGACGGCAATGTTCGTCTTAAAACGCTTGTGAAGAAAAGATATTGAAACAAAGAAAAGAAAGGGACACAGAGATGTACAGTCAAGCAGTGACACAGACAGACAGACATTCAGACAGGACAGACAGACAGACAGGGACAGACAGACACAGACAGACACCACACATACAAATAGATAAGACAGCCAGACTGCGTCAAAGAATGCTTATATGTTGGCATCCATTCAGCAGCTCATAAATTCTTGCACAGTTGCCTCCAGATTGCACACGCCACACACGGTCCTTGCTTCCTCCCCCTTCACTCTCTGGGCTCTCCGCTTTCACAGGGCTTCAGTTAGACCTGCGTTGGTGGCGGAAAAGAAAACGTGTGTCGCGTGTGGGCACGAGCGCGCCGCCACTTCTCTGTGTGTGTGTGTGGGGGGGGGGGGGGGGGGGGGGGGGGGGGGGGTTGGGGGGGGGGGGGGGGGGGGGGGCGGAGCGCTGGCGGGGGGGGGGGGGGGGCGGGCTGGGGGGGGGGGGGGGGGGGGGGGGCGGGGCTTGTGTGTGTGCAGGCCCCCCTTGGCTGTGTGTGTGTGTGTGGGTGTGGGTGAGAGAGAGAGCGCGCGCCCATGTGTGTCCATGCAGAGGCATGTGCACATGTGCATTTTTGCGTAAGTGCATGTTCTCGCGCGCGCGCGCGTTGTATATATGTATGTATGTATATATATAGATATATATATATATATATATATATTATATATGTGTGTGTGTGTGTGTGTGGGTGTGTGTGTGTGTGCTCTCTCTCTCGCGCAGCGCGCATGGTGAGTGTGTGCATGCATACGAGAGCGTGCACGGAGCCATAAGATACGTGTGTTTGTTTACGCGAATAACGGGTCAAAGTGCATGTATGTCTTTGTTCGCATGCTTGCGTCTATGTGCGTGCGAAACTTTCTAAATCTTCCATACACCCCTCGTCGCCCCCTCTCCAACACCCCTCCCTACCGCTCTACAACACCCCCCTACCCCTCTACGATCTCCCTACCCCCACCCCCCCCCACCGCCCCTTCATCCTCCCCTCCCTTCCCACCTTTCAAATCCTTCCCTTGCCCCTCCCCTCCCACGAAGACTTCTTCCCCCCCCACCTCTTCCCTCCCTCACTCCCTCCCACCGAAGAATCTCATTTCCCCTCCCCCCCCTCCCCTCCCCCTCCCCTCCCCCCCCCCCCCCCCTCCCCCCCCCCACCCCCCTCCGTCCTCGCACACCCCACCCTCCTCTTCCATCCCGAAATTCGTACTTTTTTTTTTTTTTTTTTCTATTTGCTCGACTTCTGACGTAATGAAAATGTGCCTGTGACGTTATAGTCATGGTTCAGGGTGTCTTGAGCAATCCTTCCCTGACGTATGCTGGTGAGTGAGGTGTGTGTGTGGTGTGTGTGTGTGTGTGGTGTGTGTGTGTGTTGATACCTGCACTCTCTACTTCGTCACCTGTCGCTGCTTTTTGTGAGTAAGCCATTGAATGCGCCTCTTAAAGAGCGCGTCTTGTGAGTGAGTGAGAGGGGAGAGAAACGGGGGTTAGGAATGGGTCGGGGTGGTTGGTAGCGTGCGAGAGAGAGAGAGAGGGAGAGAGGAGAGAGAGAGAGAGAGAGGAGAGAGACGAGAGAGAGAGAGGGTGGTCATGGATAAGAAGTATCAGTAATAAAGTCAAGTGTTAATCGCCCCTCATACTATTCGCTAAAGCCTTGTATGGTTCCTTTTTTCGTTCTCCAGCCTCCATTTGTTTTCTTTTTTTTTTTTAACTTTTTTATATATATATATATATATCTTTAACGTTTTTTTGAAGAATGGGGCCTCTATGCTCCTATTTTCACCCACCCATTATATCATTTTTTTTTTTCCAGACTGACTCACACTCATCATGCATTGTCTGTGTGTATCTTAACAGATGGACACTCTCTAATGTTTTTAGCGTTTGAGACAAAGTGTTTGTGTATCCAATGCTAAAAAAAATTATACGCTTGTATGGCTCCTACCTTTTGCAAAAAAAAAAAAAAAAAAAAAAAAAAAAAGAAAGAAAGAAAACAAATGTTAAAAAAGTTTTTGTAACCCTTACCTACTTTTACTGCAAAATACTCGTGCACACACCTTTCACCCACTTTGTGCCAGTCCAAAACACGCTCTTCAGCTTAAAATGCCCAACGGTGGCGGTTGTATGCTGATTGATTTTGCATTCTCATCTCATTAGTTCAGAGACTGTGGTTGCATTTTTTTTCTCTCTCTCTCTTTTTCTTTTTTGTCTTCGTCTTTCTTTTTTTTTTTCTTTTTTTTTTTTTTGTTGGTGCCAGATTTAATTGTAGCTATGGTAATGACCTTCCCATACATTTCTCACTCGTTTTCCGATGAGCTTTTTTTGTTGTTGTTGTGTTCTTATCGGCATCTGACACCGTCTCTCATATGTTTTTGACATCCCCCTCCCCCCCCCCCCCCCCACCCCCCCCCCCCCCCCCCCCCCCCCCCCCCCCCCCCCCCCCCCACCCCCCCCCCCCCCCCCTTCATTTAGGATTTCCCTTTCCCCCTGGCCTTTCTTATCTTGTAACCATAGGTAACGAGGAAGTTGGTTGGAGAGTGAGGCGACTGCAGGCAAGAGTTCTAAACCCGTCTGGAAAACGTTTATGTCATAAATCCGCCAGAAATGTGAACAAAACGAATCACAGGACAAAAGACGACGCGTTTCGACCTCCTAGGTCTTCTTCAGGCAAGACAAACAACACTCAGGACAACGTCCATCTAAAAACAGCCGCCGAATGTGACACGATGAGTGATTTTGTTGTTTTTTTTTTTTTCCTTGTCGCTAGTGTTACTTATCTTGCCTGAAAAAGACCCAAGAGGCGGGAAAGGCATTGTGTGTAGTCCTGTGACTCGTTTGTTCATGTTTGGCGGATTTTACTACATAAACAATTTACTACTGTATCAAACGCACAAACCATTAAAGCAAACAAGTGAATGTCCATTGTTAGCACTGCGACTCAGCATACAGAACTGCATGGCGAATTTGGAAAAAAGTTGACGTAATTTTGAATTGAAAAAAAAGCGAGAAAGAAAAGTTATAAAAAAAAAAAAACCCGCCTTTAAAAAAAATAAAATAAATAAAATAAAATAAATAAAGGAAAAGAAAGGGAAAAAAGGGAAAAAAATCAAACAAAAAAGAAACAAAGAAGGAAAAAAAAATAGAAGAAAAAAATAGTAAAGGCGGGGGTGGTGGAGGGGGAAAAAAGAGAAGAAGAAGAGAGAAAATAATAAAGACATGAACAATTTGAGACTGACGAAGAAGTTGTTGAAGCATGATGGAAGACTTCTCTGCAGTATCTTGCCATCTCTGCAGTCCACAACATGGGAGTTAACTCCCATGGAGTAGAACTGGCTCCGCACCGAATACAGTCAGTCACGTGATCAATTCATCTACACGCGCTTTCCTGCGAACTCGCCCAATGGCCACACGCCACAATTAAAATTTTACCAAAAACTCCATTTAATCCATGAAAGTGTTTGAGGCCTACGATAACTCTGAGCCATCATTTAAGGTTGAAACTTATAACTGATTCGGAAAGAACAACTCTCACCAATTACTTCCCTTGTTTGGAGGATTTTCACCGATGAAATCGCATACAATCTTCAAATACATTACTTTCCACTTAACTGACATCACATTTGCACTGATCAGTGACTGTATCTTTATGCCAGCTGGAAACCCCGATATAGTCGCGTTCCTTTGTGTTTTAATCTGTCTCCTGGAACCACCTGGCTTGTACCTTGATGGCCATATGAAAGAAAACGCAAACAGGAGAATCAAGTTTCAGACAATGAAAATTCTGACTACACCAGTATATAAATACTCGACGCCTTAAGCAAGGCCTTAGCACATTGATTTTGGGTATGCAGCCGGTATGACCACACATAAACTGGCGAGCAAGTAAGGAGACTCACCCGGCGTGACAGAGGCTTAGTTTAAGAGCATGCAGTCTTGTTCGCGCATTCCACGATGTTGTCCCGTGCCCATACTGCCTCTTCTTTGTTCGCCACCCACACTTCACCCAGCCACACCCCTCCCTCTTTCCCTTTGGTACAATGCGCCGAAGTTTTGCTTTTTTTTTTTTTTGTGTTTGTTTTGTTTTGTTTTTGCTTCGTTTCGTTTCGTTTCCCCCAAGTCGATTGTTCTTAAAACGTACCTAAACAATCTATTGTTTTTTCTTTCACTCACAATGGAGAGCTCGTCACATTACTCGATGCAAAGGCTCGTTTAACTCCATAGCGTTATGTTCCTCGCTATTTTCGTCTTTCTTTTTTCAATTCACGGTGGAGAGCAGATCGTATCACCTAGCCTGTGCGACTCTCTTGTGTTGTCCTTGTTTCATCGTCCTCCTCTCAAATCACGATGGAAAGAGAAGGCCACAATATCTGATGCACTGGTTCACCTAACTCTAGTTGTTTTTCTTCATTAACTCTGAGCTGGAGGTAACGTTTTGTCGTGTCTGGTGGTATGTTTTGTTCGTTTGTCTGCTGACAAGAGTACACAAATTCTACTGTGCCGATTTTTAAGGAAACTTGGCAGAAAGACGGAACATGCAACAAGGACGAAGAAAATAAATGTTGGTGTCCACACCCGTGCTACGGACGTATCAAAGGGCAGAGTTAGGAACCGTCCAGAAGCCTTGCATTAAACTACGGAACCGATTTGATTAATTTTGGTAAAAACAAAAAGAATGGAACATAGCCAAGGGTGAAGACGTTCCATTTTCGTGGGGACATGCGGAACTGATCGGAATCAAGCAGTGGATCCATCCAGTATGATTACAGCAAAATAATTTAATTCATTTCAACACAACTTGATGAAAAGATGACGCGCGGCCAAGGGTCAACTTAAGTACATGTGGGTGCGGATCCGTTGTACGGATCCAGATCAAAGAACTGATTCAGATTTCGTTTGACTTTGATGAGGGTCGGCGTTCTTCCCGGTGTTGTTCTACTTTGCAATGGAGTCTTGGGTGACTTTCAATAAATTGGTTTCCCCTCCATGAAATTTGTTTTGCACCTCGGCGACGTGATCAAGGATTAGAGAACAGCCCGTGTCTCACCGTATACCTGTGGCGCGGAAAAAGGTTAGCAAAATGTAATGCTATGCAATGTGAAACAATGCGAAAGGTCTGTAGCAGAACGCAATGCTTACCACGCAACACAATCCAGAGCCATTGTTCGCTTCCGTTAGCGCTGCTCCGTCCATTTGGTGCCAGTCAAAAACACGCTCTTCCCCTAAAAATGCCAAAGGAGGAGGGTGGTGTTTGTTTACTCCTTTCCACCCCTTTCCTCATTAGTGTAATGTACAGCGGTTGCTTTTTTTTTTTTCTACTCTTTTTTTTTTTTTTGCAATTTTTCTTTTTTGACCGGTCGTGATCGATTTGCCACACTTTCATCGTTTGTTTCCTGAAAACAGCGTTGTTTGTTCCCTGTAGACAGGTTTGTTGTTTGTTTCCACAAGACTCCTAAGTTGTTTGTTTCTCAGAGATTGCTTGCTTGTTGTGTTGTTTGTTTCATGAAGACAACCTTGTTGTATACTTTCTGAAGACAGCTTGGGCCGTTTGTTTCCCCTGAAGACTGAGTTGTGGTTTGTTTCTCGATGACAACGTTGTTGTTTTTCCCAAAAAACTGTGTTGTCATATGTTCTCTGTAAACAGCCTTTATCGTTTTGCTCCCAAAAGACTACTTTATACTTTGTTCTCAAAGGCTGTGGTTATCGTTTACTTCCTCAGTATGATTACGCAAAACAAAAATAAACCATTTCAACAAGACTTGATGGACAGATGGAACGTGGCCAAAAGTCAGTGTCATAACATTTTGGCACAGATCTGTGGTACGGATCCAGATCAAAGGGCTAATCCAGGTTCTGTTCGACTTTGGTGAGGGTCTACCTTCTTCCCAGTTGTCGTCGAGGGGTCTACCTTTTTCCCCAGTTTTGTTCGTCTACGTTGTAACACAGTTTCACGTGACTTTCACTTTTTTCCCCCTGTCTGAAATTTGTTCTGCATCACAGCAACGCAGTCAAGGTACAGGGAACAGCTCGTACCTCACTGTTGTCCCGTGGCGTGTAAAAGGTTAATAAAACGTAATGCAATGCCATGTGGAACAATGCAAAAGGTCTGCAGAGAAACGGAATACTTACAAAACTACACAATCCACAGCCATTTGTTCGCTTCCGGTAGCGCTGCTCCATCCATTTGGTGCCAGTCAAAACACGCTCTTTCCCTGAAAATGCCAAAGGAGGAGGGTGGTGTTTGTTGACTGCTCTCCACCCTTTCCTCATTAGTGTAGTGTATGGGGGCTGTTTTCTATTTTTTCCCCATATTTTTACGTTCGTCCAGTGTGGATGGATTTCCCACACTTTTGTCGGTTTGTTTCCTGAAAACACCCTTGTTTGTTTCCTGTAGACATTTCTTGTAGTTTTGTTTCCACAAGACTGCAATGTTGTTTGTTTCTGGAGATTGCTTTGTTGTCTGTTTCCTGAAGGCGGCTTTGTTGTATATTTCCGAAGAAATGCTTGGGTCGTTTGTTTCCCCAACGATTGCATTGTGGTTTGTTTCTCGATAATGGCTCTGTTGTTTTCCCCCAAAAACTGCGTTTCTCATCTGTTTTCTGGAAACAGCTTTGTCATTTTGCTCCTGAAAGACTACTTTATACTTTGTTTCTCAAAGACTGTGTTATCGTTCATTTCCTCAGTATGATTACGCAGAGTAAATTAACCCATTTCAACGAAACTTAATGGAGAGGTGGAATATGGCCAAAGTTCAGTGTCAGTACATTTCGGTACGGATCCGTTATACGGATCCAGATCAAAGGACTGATCCAGGTTCCCTTGGACTTTGGTGAGGGTTTTGCATTCTTGCAAGTGTTGTTCATCAACTTTTAATACAGGCTTGCCTTACTTTTCATCCCTTCCCTCCATAAAATTTGTTTTTGCACCAAAGCAATGTGATCAAGGTTTAGATAAAACCTGGATCTCGTTTTTTTTTTTGTTTTTTGTTTTTTGTTTTTTTTGCTGTCCCAAACCTCTGCGCCACCTCAGGGGCAGTGCACCCACGCCGCTCATTCCGACACCCCCGTCCACAGCCACAGCCCGGTCGGCCCCGCGGCAACCCCGGCATCCTGGATCTCTCGCTTTCATCTACGGCATGGACAAGGTTGATAAAATGTAATCCTATGCAGTCTAAAACGATGTGAAAGGTTTTGTAGTAGAACGCGGTACTTACAATACAACACAATCCAGAGCCATTGTTCGCTTCCGTTAGCGCTGCTCCGGCCATTTGGTGCCAGTCAAAACACGCTCTTCCCTGAAAATGGCAAAAGGAGGAGGGGTGGTGTTTGTTGACTCCTTTCCATCCCTTTCCTCATTAGTGTAGTGTATGTATGGCAGTTGCTTTTTTGTGTGCATTTTTTTTTTCGACGGACTGTGTTGATGGATTTCCCACACTTTTGTCGTTTGTTTCCTGAAAACAGCGCTGTAGGTCCCCCATAGACAGGTTTGTAGTTTGTTTCCACAAGACTGCAATGTTGGTCGTTTCTCAGAGATTGCTTTGATGTCTGTTTTCCCAGAGACAGCTTGGTTGTTTATTTTCTGAAGACGCTTGGGCGTCTTTCCTTGGGTTTCCCCCCCCCCCCCCCCCCCCAAAGACTGCGTTATGGTTTGTTTTCTCGATGACATTTTTTGTTGTTTTCACGAAAACTGCGTTGTCGTTTGTTTTCTGAAAAAAACGGCTTTGTTGTTTTGTTCCTGAAAGACTTCTTCTTCGTCCTTTGTTCTTAAAGACTGCGTTGTTGTTTGTTTCCTAAATTATATGATTATGCAAAATTACCTTACCCATTTTAACGACATTGAAAAGATGGAAAGCAGTTTCAAAGGTCATAGTCATTACCATGTTGTACGGATCCGTTGTACGGATCCAGATCAAACGACTGATCCAGGTTCCGTTGGAGTTTACTGAGGGACTGCGTTCTTCCTGATGTTGCTCGTCTACTTTGTAATGTGAAACAATGCAAAAGGTCTGCAGAGAAATGCAATACTTACAAAACTACACAATCCACAGCCATTGTTCGCTTCCGTTAGCGCTGCTCCGTCCATTTGGTGCCAGTCAAAACACGCTCTTCCCCTGAAAATGCCAAAGGAGGAGAGTGGTGTTTGTTGACTCCTCTCCATCCCTTTCCTCATTTGTGAAGTGTTTGGCGGTTGTTGTTGTTTTTTTTCTCTCTTTCTCTTTTTTTTAGCATTTCTTTTTTGACCGGTTTTGACGGATTTTCCACACGTTTGTCGTTGGTTTCTAGAAAACAGCATTGTTTGTTTCCACAAGACTGCAGTGTTGCTTGTTTCCCGGAGATTGCTTTGTTGCCTGTTTCTCGAAGAGAGCTTTCTTTGTATATATTCTGAATACAGCTTGGGGTTGCTTTTTTTTTTCCCCCGAATGCTGCATTGTCGTATATTTTTCGATGATATTTTTGTTGTTTCCCGAAACTGGACTGTCGTTTGTTTTTCTGTAATGTCTTTTGTTTTTCCACGATTGTTTTCATGTTTGTTTTCCCGAAGACTGCAATGTCTTTTTTTTTCTTCTTCAAAGATTGCGTTTTTGTTTGTTTCACAAACACTGTCATGTCTCTTGTTTCTCAAAGATTGCTTTGTATGTTTTCTGAAAAACTGCTTGCCCTTTTTCGTCAAAGATTGCTTTTTTTTGTTTTGTTTTGTTACGAAAGTTGGCAGTACATTTTGTTTCTCAAAGATAGCCTTCCTGTTTGTTTCCTAAACAACGTAATGCTTTTGTTTCCCAGAGACTGAAATGTTTGTTTCCAGAACACTGCAATGCTTTTTGTTTTCGAAAGATATTTTAATATTTCTTTTCAGGAAACCTACCACTTTGTTGTTTGATTCCTGAACATTTTGTTTCACTATATTTCCCGAAAATAATGTTGTCTCGTGTGTTTCAAAAAAAAAAAAAAAAAAAAAAAAAAAAAAACACACACACACCACACACACACCTTGGTCATATATTTTTTCCTCGCTTGAAGTTGAATTATTGTGTGTTTTAGAAGACTGCTCCATTATAGGCTTTTTTCTTTTTTTTTTTTTTTCTAAAGCCTGCCATTGGCTTCAAGTAGAGTTCTTTGAAGATCATTTTTTTGTTGGCCCCCCACCCCCCTCCTCCTTTTTCTGTCCAGCACTGTTTTCTTATCACACCCCATCCCCCCCCCCCCCCCCCCCCCCCCCACACACACACACACACACCCTCGCCCCCTACTTTCTTGTACGGGGACTGGTTATTGGTTTATTTCCTGAAGATTGTTTTGAGATTTCTTTCTAAAAGACTGACTTCTCGTGTGTGTGTGTGTGTGTGTGTGTGTTGTGTGTGTGTGTGTGTGTGTGTGTGTGTGTGTGTGTATGTGTGTTTCAAGTAGACTCTGCTTTATCGTATATTTCCAGAAAACTGTTTTGTTTTCGAATTATTTCTTGAACATTACTCTGTCGTTTTTTTTTTGTTTTTGTTGTTGTTTTTTTTTCTTACTGCAAGTCTGCCTCGTCATTGTTTCTCTGGAAATGGTTACGTCTCCCGGACAACTGCTCTGCTTTCCAGTTGTTCCCTTGAAGAGTTCTCTGTCGTTCGTTCCCCACAAGCCTGTTTTGTTGGTTCTTACTCGAAGTCTGTTTCGTCGTTGTTTTACCGGAAGCAGTTATGTTATCGTTTGTTTTACCATTGACCGCTTTGTTGTTTGTTTCACGGAAACTGTTTCGCCGCTGGTTTCCTGAAGACTGCTTTGTCATCTGTTTCAAACCTGTCAGGGCAGATTCCACAACAGTCTTTTCCCCAAGATGTTTACAACGATTTTTCTTCAGTAATCCTTTGTGAACACGTGAAATTTAATACAAACATGATTTAGGTTGACCTCTTAGTTGTTGTGTTTTTTGCTAAAAATTTACTTTGAAAAGTCAATCCTTTGTTTATCACATGTTCGAATATTTTGTTTCTATTTTCAATTTGCTTTCAGCTGTAAGTGAATTTCGAGATCAGCAGGGTTATAAATAACACATCATGACATGACTGGAACGGTGACCTCAACATGTATCTTCAACAGCTCCTGTGGTGGTGGCATCTTGAGTAAAAAAAAAAAAAAAAAAAAAAAAAAAAAAAAAAAAAAAAAAATTACAATTAGGTGCGAGTCTTCATCTCCCATCCCCATTCCCGAGACCCCTCCCCCTACTCCTCTTGAAGTTTGTTCTGTCTCTCTCTCTCTCTCTCTCTCTCTCTCTCTCTCTCTCTCTCCTCCTCTCTCTCTCTCTCTCTCTCATCTTTAAAAGACGTACTGTAGTCCTCAGTCAAAGAATTCTTGGATTACAGTCAGGATGGATTAATGCTCAACCGTCATGTCATGTTATATAATTGTCTAATTGTTAACTGTTTATTCAAAAGTGCATTGTCCATGCATTGTACCCCCTTCAGAAAGGGCCATGGCCTATACTGAATAAACTGCCGCTTCCCTCTTTCTCTCCGTATATATGCATACACGCACGCGCGAGAGCACACACACACACACACACACACACACACACACACACACACACACACACACACACACACACACACACACACACACACACACACACACATATATGTGTGTGTGTGTGTGTGTGTGTGTGTGTGTGTGTGTGTGTGTACCCTTGCGGATTCATTTCAAGAACTGGCCCTCAGCACTTGTGTCTTAAGAGGTTATTGTTTTATATTTTCTACTTTTCACAAGAAAATGTAACTTGTTTTGCTCTTTCATGATTTTCTTTTGCTTCTTAGTTGGCACCTTTGGTTGTTTTTTTTGAAAACTCAACAAACATACTACGGTATTGCACACCAGCCTTTTCTGGGATAGCATTTTTCTTAAAAAACCGAAAAGGCACAGGAGTCCAAATTACCACTTTCCGCGGACACTGAGGAGAAACAATCAGGTTTCGAAATACCGGTATCTGACCAGGAGTTATATGTAAGTGAGCTTCCTCCCCATTGGAGATTGTCTCCCCCTTTGGAGACTCTAAGCTTGCTGAAGATTCACTTTGAGAAGCATTGATTATTGCCCCATTCACACCCACTGAAGCACATACTGTT
>JADBJO010010292.1:25000-42500 GCA_016801955.1 Conus betulinus
TCCATCGCAGTGACCAGACATCACTGACAATCCACCATTCTGACCAGATGTCATTGACAATCCATCACAGTAACCAGATATCACTGACGATCCATCGCAGTGACCAGACATCACTGACAATCCATCACAGTAAGCAGATATCACTGACAATCCATCTCTGACAATCCATCACAGTAAACAGACATCACTGACAATCCATCACAGTAAACAGACATCACTGACAATCCATCACAGTAAGCAGACAACACTGACAATTTATCACAGTAACCAGACATCACAACAATCCATCACAGTAAACACACAAGACTGACAATCCATCACAGTAACCAGACATCACTGACAATTTATCACAGTAACCAGACATCACTAACAATCCATCACAGTAAACACACATGACTGACAATCCATCACAGTAAACACACATGACTGACAATCCATCACAGTAACCAGACATCACTGACAATCCATCACAGTAAGCAGACATCACTGACAATCCATCACAGTAAGCAGACATCACTGACAATCCATCACAGTAAGCAGACATCACTGACAATCCATCACAATAAACAGACATCACCAAAGATCCTTATCTGGAACAAATGGCACAAATCCATCAATGTGCACAGACAGCCGTGCATCTTCTTGGATTACTGACGAAAGAAACAGATATTCAAGTCGCTTTTTACACAGGATTCTTTCTGGCACTAGGCTTGTCTCACACGAAGGTGTGACACCAGGTTTCCAAAGAAACATAACAGACAGAGTGAAACGTCTATTTGAAAACTGATTAGTTCTAAGGCATGGCACACAATACAACGGTGAACGGCGTAACTTGAATTTTGAATTGTTCTTCGCCGGAATAGTGGGCCTGGGCACTGATTAATCGTCAGCGACAGCCCGAGACCTGCGTCTGTTGTGTTCATGTCTCAGTGACTTCAGTCTTTACCCCCACCCACCCCTACCTCGCACCCAATAAAGTGAATCAGTTCCAGAATATAGATTCCACTAGTCATCTGCATTTATTGAATGTAAAGTCACCATGCATCCACCACATGTGGATCTTCCACAACATAAATTCCACTAGTCATTTGTATTTATTGACTATAATTATTTCTGTCAAACATAAAGTTAGCATACATCCATCACGTGTGAATATTTATAAAATTTGACGGGAGATCGACATCAAATGGCACCAATACAGCTGTTAAGACTGGATCATATCAGGCAAAGCGTAAGTCACACGGCATGTCACGTACGCGCCAAACTCACCCGCACTGTTGTTTTGTTGTTGTTGTTGTTGTTGTTGTTGTTGTTGTTGTCGTCATCGTCGTACCCTGGCTAAAAGACTCCAGGGATCATCCAAATAGCCATCCAAATACTTGAGCACTATGGTAAAAATGCATCAACTGGGCATGAGAACATTACGTGTGTGACCGTTTTTGATTACCCCACCACATGGGTAGCCACACTCCGACTTCGGTGGATTTCGGAAACTGATAATGTTATGCTAGGAGCTTGTCACAACTGAAGACAATCCTGACATAACTATGCTGAACATAACAAAACAACGGAGAAGAAAAAAGAAAACTTCGAACCCACTGGAGAGATGAGGAAAGAAAGAACCCAGGCAGTCTAACTTCTTTTATATCCTAAGCTGAGCATAACAACATTGTGATGTAGCCTTGATGATCTAGCCTATGTCAGTTGGTCTGACACAGCCTTAAGCCAAGGCGGTGTCCCGCACTGATTGTGAGAAACTTGAGAGAGGAACGTCTGGCGTTCATCGAGAAGTAGCCATCTTTCACACAGGCCCACACATGGACAAACAGTAGCACTGAGCAGCCAGCCAGCCGGACTATCTGTATGAAGGAGCCAAGCACCATCATGCCTCTCTGCTGGATACCTACCCATCCCCCCAAGACAACTGGACTAATGGACACCGCTTGTGGGAGTTCCTGGACCTACACATAAGGCGCAAACAAAGGTCAATTTTGATTCATCCCTATATTATATGTCTTTCAGCTGGTGCAGCCAAACAAGCTGGTCTTCAAACCAGCACACGATATTGATTTTGCAGGTTTACTCACTGCAAGTGTCCACACACACTCTCTGTGGTGTCGGAACTGGCTTCCTCTGTGCGGGGATCCCATACTGCCCACTACTTATCACATCTACTGGTCGGCGAACTTTTGCCCAACCTGGATCTTCCCGCGGATCGGAGCTTGGCCCGGGAACGCGCGCAGCCCCCAGCCATCCACCTTAGTGCCCGATCTCCAGTTTCTTCTTTCCTCTACCGCATGGGGAGTCGGCCCAGCTATAACAAACCGGATAAACACGAGTTCAAAAACACTGCCAGCCAGTTAGCAGTGTTACACTTTAACATTTTTGAACTCTTCAATTTTTCAAAATATAGTTTCGGTTCCGACAATAAACCATTGAAAACAAAATGGAGAATCATCTAGATTCTCACAATATAAAATTAGATACTTACGGCTTGAGTACCGGTCATTCAACTACAATTCACATACTTCTGTATGTGTTAGGCCTCTGCCTTTATCATTGGGCACAGTCAGCCTCTTCTTCATCTAAATCGTCTGTTCCATTCTCAGAGTGCGCACCGATACAGGCCAACGCCTGTTTATATTCAAATCGCGTGAACAGTGTTAAAAATTTCACTCAAACCCTGGGCCACGCTCAGCCAGTACTCTCCCTTGTATCACACGACTAACCTATAGTGTAACGCACGAATCAATAATCTTTTTTCTTAATCTGTACTGTCTCATGTAATCGCGTAGCATACGAAATATCGCTCCGCATTACATGACACCCCCCTTCCCGGGGTAAGATTTTTCCACCGGAGAAATCTTGCAAAAGGATACCCCACAGAGGAACCCAAAACCAGAAGTACTATATATACATATCAAATGCAAAAATATTCATCAAAGGAATCAACACTTTTTATCCATGGATGGATCACCTCAATATCTCCAAAAAATACATAATCCACATCTTAAGCACAACACTTGCATGATCCATACACACTTCCTGTCAAAACCCAACAGCATATGCAAGATGAAACCATTAAGAACTGCACTATATGCATAGATGAAACAGTAAGCACCCACACAAAGATATCAAAATATGCAGTGATCTTTCAAAAGACAACCTCAAGAAATCCATCGTGTATCAATAGCATGAGACACACGTTAAAATCACCAATCATGGTTCAAAATTATCTACATGACCATGAACATCCACAGCAGCCAATCTGCAATGGTCATTTACAATGACACTACACCAAATCATTTTCACCCATGAACGCAAGTAAGAGAAATACAGACACATTTGACCACAAAATGATACAGCAATAATGTATATACACAATTCTTAGACTTGTATCTTGTGTAGACCATACTCACTCAAACTTGTAGCTAACTGTAGCTTACAAGACAGGAATGAATAAGCAATGATCAATCACAAATACAAAATACAGCATCAGCAGACCATAAAACACATGGTATAGCACTACTCCCTGGACAACAAATCTGCGAAAATATTAGATGTCCCAGAGATAGGCTCAACAGTGAAACAGTACTCTTGAATGCTTAATGCCCATCTTAACAGGCGATTTTTTTTTGATTTTGACGCTTTCAAAAATGTCAACGGTCTGTGGTCAGTTTGCAAACAAAAGGTCTCCCTGATAAAAACCTAGCAAACTTGTCCAGTCCCCAGACCAAAGCAAGACACTCCCTTTCAATAGTCGAGTATCTCTCTTGCACCACAGAAAAACTTTTTGCTAGCGTATTGCACTGGATGTAAAAGTCCTGACTTTTCCTGTAGCAAACATGCACCCATGCCCTTACTGCTAGCATCTGTACGTAAGACAAAATCTTCATCCAAGTTAGAAGGAAGAAGAAGTAACACAGGAAATGAATTGAGTACAGCTTGAACCTTCTCCAAACTTTTCTGACACTCATCAGACAGACCACTCAATCTGACGCTTCTTATCTCCCTTAGTCAGTTCAGTCAAAGGTGCAGTAAGACTAGCAAAATGAGGAACATATCTGCGATAGTAGGACAAAAGACCCAACAAAGAGCGAACCTGCTTCTTCGTAGTTGGCTTACCCACAGACAAAATCTTTTGCACTTTCTTGACTTCCGGACGAACATGACCAACGGAAATCATATGTCAAAAAAAAACTCCAACTCCTGAAAACCAGCCAGCACTTTTGACGGACGAGCTGTCAACCCAAACAACCTGAGACGGGTCAAAAGCATGTAAGTAGTCCAACAACTGCTGCCAAAGACGAGCTGCAAGAAGAATGTCATCAAAAAAACTTACAGCTGAAAACTGATACAACTGCAGCTTCCGCATCATTCTTGCGAATGTAGCTGGTGCGTTCTGCAACCCGAAAGGCATTCTCGTCCACTGAAACAACCCAAAAGGAGTTTGAAACGCAGTCTTTTCCTTATCCTGAGGCAACATAGGTATCTGCCAGTATCCCTTCGCAAGGTCTACTTTGACAAAATACCGACCTTCAGACAAACGACAGAAAATATCCTCAACATCTGGAATCGGTTCAGAGTCGAACACAGTGACCTTATTGAGAGCCCGATAATCGATACAGAATCGAATTGAGCCATCAGGCTTACCCACCAGAACGACTGGAGAACTGTACGGTGATACAGACGGTTCAATCACTCCAAGATCCAACATAACCTGAACCTCTCTCTGAATGATCTCCCTCTTTGCAAAAGGCAAAGGGTAAGACTTGACCCTAACAGGAACATCAGTAGTCAGATTAATACAGTGTGGATCTACCTGTACAGCCTTCCCTGGTGTATCTGTCAAGACATCAAAAAAAATCCTCCAAAACACTCATCAACTGAGACTTTTGAGTGTCTGACAACTCAGGAGCAACCTTTACATCACGAAATGTCTCGCCTTGAACAGACAAGGTAGGTAATGAAACGTCATCGTCGTCACTCACATCCTGTACAACTCCTACAGAGGAACAATGTACATCCTGTAACTCCTACAGAGGAACAAATCCTGTACAGAGGGAACAATGTACATCCTGTACACCCGGGGGGGGAGAAACAGGGGAATGTGAACACTCTGCATCCGAAAACACCAGTGGAAACAACACAATCCACAGGTAACTCATTAGACAATGCAGACGCAGAGTCTAATCCCTGAGGAACACAAAGAGCAACATCGAAATTGACAGCAACATTCGTCCGAACCACATACTCTTTCAACATATTGATGTGGAAAACCTTGGACTTTCCATGCATGTCAATACGATAGTTGACAGGTGAACACTTTTCCTTCACAAGAAAAGGACCTTTCCAGGAAACCTTCAACTTATTCTGTTCATCAGAGAGCAAAACAAGAACTGATCACCCACTTTCAATGAACGAGGAGAGCTCTTTCTGTCTGCGTACACTTTATACTTGTCGGTCTGACTGTCAGCGGTCTGTTGTGCCTGAGCACAACTGTCCAGTAGTATCCGATTGTGCAAAGTACATATGTATATTGGTAAACGTTTTTGTCATCGTCAGTCATCTGTGTGCCAGTCCACTTATCAGCTAACAAAGCGATAGGACCACGGGGGGTGAATGACCGAAAAGTAACTCAAAAGGAGAAAACCCTAAAAGTCATATTCGGCAAACTCCGATATGCAAACAGAACAGCCGGAATGTACCGATCCCACTGCTTGGGACAGTCACGACAAACCTTCTTCAGCATGGACTTCAAGGTGCCATTAAACCTCCACCCACCATCCCGTTAGACTGAGGGTGGTATGGAGTAGTGGTAACAGAAGAAGAAATAGACAACAGACGGTACACTTCCTTCATCAGGTCCGAAACAAACTGAGTACCACAATCAGTAAGAATTTCGGAAGGCAAACCATACCTTGAAAAAATAGAAAGAAGAGCCTCCGCCACAGTGACTGTATCGATACGTTTGAGTGGGACAGCCTCTGGGAAAACCGAGTAGCTGTATCCACCAACGTCAGAACGTACCGAAAGCCAGAAGACGACACCTCCAAAGGACCAACCAAATCCATCGCTACCTTCTCAAAAGGTACTGAAACCAACGGCATCTTGTGCAACGGCGCACAAGGGACGCGGTTACGAGACACAGTCTTCTGACAAGTATCACATGAACGACAATACTCCTGACTGACTGAGACACTCCTGGCCAAAAGAACGATGCAAGAACTCGCTGTAGAGTACGTCTGATCCCACAATGACCAGAAAAAATGCTGTCATGCGCAGTAGCACAACGTTACGTAACTCCTGAGGAACTACCACCTGACGCTTAACTTCACCTTTGTCCTTGACCAAGCGACATAGAACATCAAAAAAAAAAAAAAAAAAACAGGCTTAGTCAAGGGGGGAAGGTACTCAGTTACAACTGAAGAGAACAAATGGCTCAAAGAGGCATCACGCTTCTGCATAGCAGCAAATTCCTTAGGTTGTACATCCAGCACAGACAAATCAGGCACTGACAACGGTACAGGCAACTGTTTCTCCTTGTCTGCCTGTAAACGAGTAGTCACATTACATGGGACAAAAGATCCACCAGCACCTGAACATGCTGAAGTAACACCTGGAAGATTACCAAGAATGAGATCCGTTACTGGGTTCTCAATAACACAGGCAAGCACCTCACCCTCAAAGTAAGGTGTACTAACTGAGACCACAGCAAGAGGGAAAACCTCAATCTTACCTCCAAAAGAACGACAATGTTGTTCTTCACCAGTGAACTGGTGCGGAAGAACAAAAGAACGGCGCACTCCCGCAGTAGTGCAACCTGTGTCCCTCAACACAGAACAGTGAAACCCATTGACAGTTCCTGACTCAACCAGTAAGCCGTCAGTGTTAACATGTGACACCATCGAATGGGCTACAGTAGATGGATCGGAAACATTGTCTGACATACCCGCGACATTCACTGCTGACTGCTCTACAGATGGACAATCCCGAGCTTTATGAAACCAGCAACCACAATTGTAACAACCTGCGGGGGTGTACCTGAGGTATTATGAGCCTGTCCGCGCTGTCGGCCACGGTTACGCGGATACCGAGAGTTAGACGCTGTTTGACCACCTCTAGGTGTACCGGTATTTGCACCCAAATGACCAGACTGCTGACCACCACCGGTAGCACTGTTTCAAACGGCGGCCATGATCCCGTCCGCTACGAGAATTTTGACCACCGCGGGAATTTTGACCTCCACGGTAACGATTACGGTTCTGATTTGAACGCCAAGAGCCAAATCCACGGTCTGAACCAACACTGTTTTGGTGATGTGAAGGAAGGAAGCGACATTTACATCGAAAACCGTGTCCGTTCCCTTGCGGGCAAACGTCCGATCAGGATGCGCAGTCCTGTACTGTTCCGCAAGCTCGCACATTTTTTCAGCGCTCGCAACCGACCTTCTTTTAGAAAAACAGCCAAGTCCTTTGAAACGCTGTTTAAAAAATCTGCTCACGCAAAAAACAGATCACGAAGTTCCGCATAATCCTTTAGTTTGGACAAGTCACAAGTCAATCCACCGATCAAGAAAATGCGCAGACCGAATCAAATACGCAGGAAATGACTCGCCTTTCTCCGGGACGCACGGTACGGAATTTCTCGCGAAATCCTTCGGCGGTACACCGGTAACGCTTAAGTAATTCATCCTTAAGTTCATCCCATGTTAAAGTATCCTTCGCTGCCAAAAGAATGATACAGCGTCAACGCACTGCCCTTGAAAAGAGACGCAATATACAATACCCACTTATCTTTGGGCCACTCGCAAGAAGTAGCATGACTCTCAAATCTAAAAAAAAATGCATCAATCTCATCTTTGTTTTCATCAAAGACAGGCATCTTGGGGATATAAGGAGAACGACCAGAAATAGGTTTCGCATCACCAGAACCCTGCGCAGAACCATTGTCTGTTACACCAAAAGCTTTTAATTTCTCCATTTCAAGCTGAAGCTTCTTACTCTCTAACTCTAACTCCATGGCTTTTTAAATCTTTCTCATGCTGCTCCCTCTCCTTCTCTCTCTGTCTCTCTCTCTTTCTCTTCTTTTTTTTCCCTTTCTTTTCTTTTTCTTTCTTTCTTTCTTTCTTTTTCTCTCTTTCTTTCTCTTTCTCTTCTTTTTTCTCTTTTCTTCTCTTTCTTTTCTTTTTCTTCCTTCTTTTCTTCCCTCTCTCTTGCGCGCTCAGCGCGATCCTCACACTGTTTGACATATTGAATCAAGTCCGGCCCATCAAGGCCTAACGTCTTACCCTGAGACAGGTAGGTCTCAAAGGCCGACATTTTGAAATTTTTTTTTTTTTTCTAAATAAAAAAAAAAAAAAAATTTTATGAAAAAAAAAAAGAACAATGAAAAAAATTTTAAATTTGAAAAAGAAAAGAAAAATGAAATTAAAGTTTCAGTATAAAATTTCCTTCCACTCACACACCAAAATCCAATCACTCCTATACACACTAATAAAAAAAAAAAAAAAAAATGTTTTCAAACAGCAAAACCAAGAAGAATTTCCAAGAAAAAAAATTTGTTTATTTGGACAGGCCTCCAAAATGATCACCCTTTTGGATCAAATCAGTGGCCAGGGGAAGGAAAAAAAATCGAATTCAAATAATAGGAAAAAAGAAAAAAGGTTGTGAAAAAAAAAAAAAAAAAAAAACTACGTAAGGCTAAGCGTCTCCCATCGCCATGCCCCCTTGCTACCCGCAAGAGAAGGTGGAAGCTCACCAGCCTATGGAACAACAATGCCCTAAAAAAAACAGAGGTAGAAATAGAAAAAAAAGAGGCACTCACTCAACAATCCTTTCACACATACACACACACAAAAAAAAAAATCTTTAAAACAACATTAATTAAAAAAATGAAATGAAAAGACAAACACCTAAAAAGGGGATAATACACAATCACTATCAGAAACCCTACCTACCTAAAATGAGAATGAGAAAATTTTTCAAACTAGATAGGTGCCTATTGATAAAGACGAAATAGAGAGAGAATGAAGTCAGAAAACAGCAAAAGTAGACAGAGTGGAAAAATCACCAAGACAGTAAGAAAAAAGTAAGACTAGAAATTAGAAAAAAAAGCCCTCTGGACTACCCTACTGGCACACAGCCCACCCGTATAATCGGAGACGGGACTACACAAAATACTAGAAAAAAAAAAAACACACCCACAAAGTTAAATAGGGGGGGGGGGGGGGGGGGGGGGGGGGGGGGGGGGGGGGGGTACAATGAAAAGTGAACACTAAGTCTTAAGTGGGGTTGGGGAAGAAAACAAAATTATTTTGCCACTCCAAAAAAAAAAAAACAACAACAAAAACAACAACAAAAAAAACGGTTGGTATAAATCAAAGTTGCAATAAAATAAAGGAGGGTTACAAAAAAAAAATTATTTCAAAATTTGAAATAAAAAATCAGGAAATGGATAAAATATAAATAAAGAAACTGATTCAAAATAATGAAAGGAATCAAATTTATGCAATTAATAATAAGTACAAGAAGGGGTTTAAACAAAGAAAATTACCAAAAAAAAAAAAATTGATAAAGTACTGGGGGGGTATAATGGGGGGGGGGGGGGGGGGGGGGGGGGGGGGTTTACATGAAAATCCTTAAAATACTCAGTAAAAAAAAAAAAACGTGGGGATACTAAAAAGGAGGAGGGGATTTCACAGCAAATTCTGTTCAAATTGCTGAATAATAAAATCAAGAAAGGAAATATGGGGAAATTTTTTTAAATGGAAAATTTTTACAATATAAAGGGGGGGGGGGGGGGGGGGGGGGGGGGGGGGGGATGTATCCAAATAGAAAAGGTAATTATACGTAATAATCAACTGTTCCCACACAACATTCACTAATACCTTAAAAAGCAAAATTTTTTTTTTTTTTTTTCCAATTCAAAATGGGGTGGGGAACATCACAACCAATGGGAGGGGTAAACAAAAACAAAAAACAAAGTTCCAAGTGGGGGGGTCACCACTGTCAGACGTACGATATCCATGCATGCACACACACACACACACGAACCTGACGTCTTTCCTCCGCACACAACTGCATCCACTCCATACACATAAGGCGCAAACAAAGGTCAATTTTGATTCATCCCCTCCTTAATCTTTTAAAATCCCATGGGTTTTTTTTTTTACTCTGGCATCAATCAAATTTTATATATATTTATCATTATTTGTCTTTCTTTCTGGTGCAACCAAACAAGCGACTTCTTTCTGCACACGATACTGATTTTGCAGGTTTACTCACTGCAAGTGTCCACACACACTCTCTGTGGTGTCCGGAACTGGCTTCCTCTGTGCGGGGGATCCCATACTGCCCATACTTATCACAACTACTGGTCGGCGACAAACTTTTGCCCAACCTGGATCTTCCCGCGGATCGGAGCTTGGCCCGGGAACGCGCGCAGCCCCCAGCCATCCACCTTAGTGCCCCCGATCTCCTTCTTTCTTTCTTTCTCTACCGGGGGGGGGAGTCGGCCCAGCTATAAACAAACCGGAATAAACACGAGTTCAAAACACTGCCAGCCAGTTAGCAGTCAGCAGTCATGTTACACTTTAACATTTTTGAACTCTTCAATTTTTCAAACATAGTTTCGGTTCCGACACAATAAACCATTGAAAACAAAATGGAGAATCATCTAGATTCTCACAATATAAAATTAGATACTTACGGCTTGAGTACCGGTCATTCAACTACAATTCACATACTTCTGTATGTGTTAGGCCTCTGCCTTTATCATTGGGCACAGTCAGCCTCTTCTTCATCTAAATCGTCTGTTCCATTCTCAGAGTGCGCACCGATACAGGCCAACGCCTGTTTATATTCAAATCGCGTGAACAGTGTTAAAAATTTCACTCAAACCCTGGGCCACGCTCAGCCAGTACTCTCCCTTGTATCACACGACTAACCTATAGTGTAACGCACAAAAAAGAGAGACAGACAGAAAGAGACAGACAGACTGACAGACAGACAGACAAAGACAGAGAGAGACAGAGACAGAGAGAGACAGAGACAGACAGACAGACAGACAGATAGATCGAAAGAGAGAGAGAGAGAGAGAAGAGACAGACAGACAGACAGACAGACGGACAGACAGATAGACAGACAGAGAAAGAGTATGTGTGTGTGTGAACCAGTCTCCACTTACATATTCACCACTTTAACTTTATCCATTACAGTTACAGACATCACTGACGGTCTGTCACATCAACAGACATCAATGACACTCCATCACAGTGACCAGACATCACTGACAATCCTTTACTGGAACACTCTCAGACCCCACCCCCCATCCCCACCTCCCCTGCCCTCCCCCAAGCCATCTTTGGTCTTTATCAGGCAAGACAAACAACATTCAATACGACGACAACGAAGAAGAAACAATCGCTGATCCCTCAAGCCGAGAGAGGTCGAAACGCGTTGTGTTTGTCTTGCAATGCGTTCGTTTTCTTTAGTTTCAGCGGTTTAGTACATTTTCTTGAAGCTGGTGATATATTTCTGCCGGAGTACGACTGAGTTCTGGTTCACGGTGGGTTCGTGAAAATTGGGTGCTGTAGAGGCCGAGACTAAAACGTGTAGCGTCCCATAGATAGATTCAAATGTGTGTGTGTGTTTTTGTTTTTTTTGTTTGAGAGAGAGAGAGAGAGAGAGAGAGAGAGAGAGAGAGAGAGGGGGGGAGGGTGGGTGGGAGGAGACTAGCAGACAGACAGACAGACAGACAGACAGACAGACAGACTAGACAGAGAGAGAGACAGAGAGAGAGAGAGAGAGAGAGAGAGAGAGAGAGAGAGAGAGAGAGAGAGAGAGAGAGAGAGAGAGAGAGAAAGCATGTGACGCAGTCCATGGCTGCGTTTTTATCACTTCATCCATCACAGTAGCAGGCATCACTGACAATCCATCACATTAAAAGACATCACTGACAATCCAACACAGTAAAGGACATCACTGACATTCGTAATCATCACAGGAACAAACCGCACCAAACCATTACTGGGTGCAGACAACCACGCCTCTCCTTCTACTACTGTTGAAAGACACAGGCATGTAATGTCCCTTTCAACCTCAGCCGGTATTTCCAATCATTCTCTCTCTCTTTGCAGGCTTGTTTCACACAACAGCATGTAATGTCCCTTTCAAGCTCAGCCAGTATTTTCAATCATTCTCTCTCTTTGCAGGCTTGTTTCACACAACAGCATGTAATGTCCCTTTCAACCTCAGCCGGTATTTCCAATCATTCTCTCTCTCTTTGCAGGTTTGTTTCACACAACAGCATGTAATGTCCCTTTCAACCTCAGCCGGTATTTCCCAATCATTCTCTCTCTCTTTGCAGGCTTGTTTCGCACAACAATGTGATACCAGAATGTCATAGACTTTCAGCATAACAGGCATTTGGAAATAGTTTCTTCAAAGCTGAATCGTTCAAAGTCATCACACACAGTGCTACGCTCAGGGCATAACATCAATTTGGTGGTGTGTGTGTGTGTGTGTGTGTGTGTGTGTGTGTGTGTGTGTGTGTGTGTGTGTGTGTGTGTGTGTTGATAAATCGTCAGTGAGTGTCAGCGACTTAATTCTTCAAAGTCTGTACCTCAGTTTACGTTCAGTCTTCTAGCAAATAAAATGGGGGTATTTCGAGCATTGTCGTATTCATTTATTCAACAATGTTATAAACGTTATGCTAATTTATTTCCATGAAACATAAAGTCTGCATAAATCTGTTGTATGTATTTTTTTTTAATTTGACAGAAAGCCAACATAAACACTACACGCAGTCAGCAACACAAACGTGCACGAGCACTGCTGTTCAAACTGGATCCTATCCACAAAACAAAAAATCAAATGACAAGTCACGTGAGCACTGAACTGTCCTGCGTTGTATGTAAAAGCCGAGAGAGGAGTATCTGGCCTTTATGTATTGATGGTCATCTTCTACACAGGACCACACATACACAATTAGTAGCACTGACGAAGAAACAGCCAATCTATATAAAGGAGCCAAGCACATCATGGCTCCCTACTGGACTCTTACCCTATCCCCCAAGACAGTTGGACCTAATGGATACCGCTTGTCGGAGTTCCAGGACGAGGTCATTTATCACACGCCAAGGATACCATGTCTTGGGGCGTTAGGCCCAGGCCTCAGTCGCCGTCCACACGTGTTTACAGCAGGTGATATGTTTCGGCTGGAGTATGAGGGAGTTCTGGTGTAGAGAGTTTATGAACTTTCGTGGAGCACAGGTCGAGACTGGTATATTTAGCATAATATGGATGGTTTACGCTTTGTTGAGAAAGAGGGGAGAGAGAGAGGGAGAGAGAGAGAGGGAGGGAGGGAGGAGGGAGAGAAAGAGGGGGAGACAGAGACAGAGAGACAGACAGAGGCAGAGAGAGAGAGAGAGAGAGAGAGAGAGAGAGAGAGAGAGAGAGAGAGACAGAGAGAGACAGAGAGAGACAGACAGAATCAGAGAGAGAGAGAGACAGAATCAGAGAGAGAGAGAGAGAGAGGGTGTCTCCCTTACATTTTTAACATTTTATATCACCATTACCCAGGCTTCACTGACACTCCTTCACACAAAACGGACATCATTGACAATCCGTCACAGGAAGAATCTGCCACAATCCCTCACTGTGCGCGCACAAGTAACCTCTCCTTGGACTACTGATGTCAGAAACAGAAGTCTAATATTTCGTTCAACAATAGCCGGCTTCTAAATCATTCTTTATCTCCTTAGGCTTGTTCCACACAACAATCTGACACCAGCTTTCCATAGAGGTTTAACAAACAAAGCGAAATACCTTCTTGAAAGCTGATTTTTTTAAAGTCATGACACGATACAACACTTACAACATCACCTACAGTTTGAGTTGTTTTTCGCCCAAATGGTGGGTATTAATAAATAATCTGTGAGAGCCAGCGATATAATTCTTATGTGCATATGTTTCAGGTACGCTCGTCATCTAGAATCAAATAAAATGATGGACACCCCATATGACCTACTCCTACCAACATGATAAAACGGGGCATTTCCAGCATAGTCATGCTCATTTACTTCATAATGGTTCACTATTTTCATCAAACATACAATCTACCCATATCACGACACACACTTTTTTTGACGGAAAATCGACTTATCGGTTGCTTACGTATAGCAAACCGAACACGAACGAACGCTTGAATTAAAATTAGATGCCGACCATCAAAGCATGGGTCACATGACAAGTCATGTGGGCACTGGACTGTACCGCTCTGTAGGTGAAAACGTAGAGAAAAACAGTATGGCCTTCATCTTCTGGTAATCATCTTCACCACAGGCCTACACACAGACAATTAGCACTGACACACAGACAGCCAGGCTATGAAAGAAACCAAGCACCATCATGACTCCCCACTGGATACCTACCCACCCCCCAAGACAGTTGGACCTAATGGATACCGCTTGTGGGAGTTCCAGGACGAGGCCATCTATCACGCCAAGGATCCCATGTCTTGGGGCGTAAGGCCCAGGCTTCAGTCGCCGTCCACACATGTTTACAGCAGGTGATATGTTTTTGGCTGGAGTACCGCAGAGTTCTGGTTCAGAGCGCTTATGAACGTTTGTGGTAGACAGGCCGAGACTGGGACGTTTAACATTCCATGGATCGTTGACGCACCCTGTGTGTGGTGTGTGTGTGTGTGTGTGTGTGTGTGTGTGTGTGTGTGTATGTGTGAGTGTGTGTGTGTGTGTGTGCGCGTGTGTGTGTGTGTGTGTGTGTGTGTGTGTGTGTGTGTGTGTGTGTGTGTGAGAGAGAGAGAGAGAGAGAGAGAGAGAGAGAGAGAGAGAGAGAGAGAGAGAGAGAATCTGCCTTTTATTTTTTTCATCAGTATACGTCACCGTACCCCAAACATCACTGATACCCTTCCACAGTGACAGACTTCACTGACAATCCATCACGGGAAGAATCCCCTCCAACTCATCGTTGTGCACAGACAGCTAACCTCTCCTTGGACTGCTGATGAATGAAACAGAAGTTTAATATTCTGTTCAACCAGGACACGGTTTTCGAACCATTCTTTCTCTCAATAGGCTTGTTTCACCCAACAATATGATTCAAGCTTTCCCACACAAGCGCAACACAGATAAAGCGAAGTACCCTCTTGAAAACTGATTCGTTTGAAGTCATAACATGCCATACACCGCTCACAACATAACCTCCATTTTGAGTTGCTTTTCGCTCAAATGCTGAGTATTGATTAATCGTCAGTGAGAGCCAGCGATCTAATTTCTTCTGTGTATGTGTCTCACTTATGTCGTCATCTAGAATAAAGAAAATGACAGACACCTTACCTGACTTCCCCCCCACCTCTCCCCCAAATGAAATGAGGCATTTCCAGCACTGTCGTGCTCGTTTACTGTATAATGGCACGCTACTTTCATTACACATAATTATAGTCTGCACACATCCACGACGTATGTACTTCTTGTAGGAAAATCAATGTATTTTGGTTGCTTACAGCGAGCAAAACAGACATGTGCGAGCGCTTCAACTGAAATTAGATCCCTACCATCAAAGCGTAGGCCATAGGAAAAGTCACGTCAACACTGAACTGTCCCACACTGTAGGTGAAAACTAAAGGAGGGAAAATCTAGCCTTCACCTTCTGGTAGTGAGGCTCACTCACAGACTATTGGCACTGACAGCCAGCCAGCCAGTCAATCTGCATGAAGGAGCCAAACACCATCATAGCTCCATAATGGATACCTACCCATCCCCCAAGACACTTGGACCTAATGGATACCGCTTGTCGGAGTTCCTGGACGAAGCCGTTTATCACGCCAAGGATACCATGTCTTGGGGCGTTAGGCCCAGGCTTCAGTCGCCGTCCACACGTGTTTACAGCAGGTGATATGTTTTGATCAGAGTATGACTGAGTTCTGGTTCAGAGTGCTTGTGAACTTTTTGGTAGACAGGTCGAGAGTAGAGCGTTTAGCATTCCGTGCATGGTTTACGTTGAGAGAGAGAGAGAGAGAGAGAGAGAGAGAGAGAGAGAGACCCCGAGAGATGGAGAGAGCGAGAGAGAGACCCCAGGAGAGAGAGAGAGAGAGATAGAGAGAGAGAGGAGAGAGAGAGAGAGAGAGAGAGAGAGAGAGAGAGAGAGAGAGAGAGAGAGAGAGCGAGAGAGAGAGAGAGAGAGGAGAGAGAGAGAGAGGAGAGAGAGAGAGAGAGAGAGAGAGAGACGAGAGATTGAGAGAGAGAGATCAGCAAGAGAGACAGAGACATAGAGAGAAGATATCGCTGAGAGAGAGCAGAGAGATATCGCGTTGAGGAGAGAGAGGAGAGAGAGAGAGAGCCGAGAGAGAGGAGAGAACCACATCAGCAGAGATGCGGAGAGAGAGAGAGAGAGAGAGAGAGAGAGAGAGGAGAGAGAGAGAGAGATCAGCAGACGATATCGCCGACAATCAACCACATCAGCAAGAGAGATGAGAGAGAGAGATCAACCACATCAGCAAGAGGAGCCGACAGATCAACCACATCAGCAAGATATCGACCGACAGATCAACCACATCAGCAGAGATAGACAGAGATCAACCACATCAGAGAGATATCACTGACAATCAACCACATCTGCCAAGATATCATCTGTATACGTCACTGTACCCATACATCGCTGACACCATTTCACAGTGACAGATATCACTGACAATCAACCACATCAGCAAGATATCGCTGACAATCAACCACATCAGCAAGATATCGCTGACAATCAACCACATCAGCAAGATATCGCTGACAATCAACCACATCAGCAAGATATCGCCGACAATCAACCACATCAGCAAGATATCGCCGACAATCAACCACATCAGCAAGATATCGCCGACAATCAACCACATCAGCAAGATATCACCGACAATCAACCACATCAGCAAGATATCACCGACAATCAACCACATCAGCAAGATATCGCCGACAATCAACCACATCAGCAAGATATCACTGACAATCAACCACATCAGCAAGATATCGCTGACAATCAACCACATCAGCAAGATATCGCTGACAATCAACCACATTAGCAAGGTATCATTGATAATGCGTCACTGGAAGAATCTGCCCAATCCGTCATGGTGCACAGACAGCTAACCTCTCTTTGGACCACTGATGAAAGAAACAGAAGCTTACTATGCTATTCAACCAGGACCGGTTTTCCAGTCATTCTTTCTCTCCATAGGCAGCCAGACAATCTGTATGAAGGAGCCAAGCATCATCATGGCCTCCCTGCTGGATATCTACCCATCCCCCAAGACAGTTGGACCTAACGGATACCGCTTGTGGGAGTTCCAGGACGAGGCCATCTATCATGCCAAGGATCCCATGTCTTGGGGCGTTAGGCCCAGGCTTCAGTCGCCGTCCACACATGTTTACAGCAGGTGATATGTTTTGGCTGGGGTACCGCTAAGTTCTGGTTCAGAGCGCTTGTGAACGTTT
>JADBJO010010292.1:47500-50000 GCA_016801955.1 Conus betulinus
CTGATAGACACTGATCGTGTGGGCGAACAGATCACGACAGAGGTTAACATCTCTAGCGAAGCTAACACAAAATGAAACAGTGTGAGTAAGGTCACATGACAATCCCATAAACACACTCATATGCACACAGAGACAATCATGCGCCCTGCCGGCAACAACACATCCGACTCCTTTCTTTCAATATGACGCACTAGAAAATAATCTAAAATTTCTTTCCGGCGAAAAAGATTTTTTTTGTTTGTTCCTTTCTTTCTATTTGGGCATAATTTCTTTTGGCGTGAGGGGATTTTAACATATCCTCCTCTTTTTTTTTTTTTTTTTTTTTTTTCCAGTTGGTTCTTCAATAAGACGTCCCTTTTATACTAAGTATTAACACTGTTTTCGCAGGAAATATATCTAGGCCACACTGTCCTCAATTCGTTGGCCTGATTCACACATTTCTTTTTCAGGTCATACAGGCGACTAGTTTGTCTCACATAAACAACAATCCATTTCAGGGTCACAGACCCCAATTCTCTTTTTTTAATTTTCCAATGATAAAAGAATCGTGTTTGTTTTCAGTCACCAAAAATGATACATTCTTTCCGTGAGGTTAATCATCTCATCAAATTTCCAAATCAAATTTTCTCTTGATAGCAGACACTCTTTCCCATAGAGAGAATTCCTTATGACCGCGACTCTTGTCTCTACTGACAATCCAAAGCTCGTAGCTGCTGAAGCATCTCAAGGGCTGCAAGGGGCAACGTCCAGGTAATACCCTCCATCGTACAGGATGCTCGCCCCTTGAATCAATGATATACGGGGCTAGAAATGCTTGAGAGTTCAATTCTCTCTCTGTCTAAGTCATACTTCGTCATCGTCGTCGTCGTCGTCGTCGTCCTCTCTTCTCTCTTCTCCTCTTCTTTCTTCTTCTCTCTCTCTCTCTCTCTCTCTCTCTCTCTCTCTCTCTCTCTCTCTCTCTCAGCTAGTCCGCTGCTTCCGCCAAGGTGACAGACAGTCTCTTTCTCTCTGTCCCCCCCCCCCCACCTCCCCCCAAGAGTATACACACACACACACACACACACACGCACTGATCACTGAGGAGCAAGCATCCTGCAAAGTAAGGTGAGTTTTCCATCACTCCTGTGAAAGTGCTAATCAAAAGGGAAGATCACACTTCCTTCTCCCCAGGGGCGCATGACAGCTTCTATAACTAAGGAAAACTGACCACCAAACAGCAGAAGCCAGAGCAAGCGGACAACATATGGAAGGTACAGCAATGACGGTAAGTCAGGCTGACAAGAGAGAGAGAGAGAGAGAGAGAGAGAGAGAGAGAGAGAGAGAGAGAGAGAGATGACCGAGAGAAATGCGTGCCAAAGGAGATGGGGAAAAGCAAGTGATTGGGCCAGCAAAATATTTCGAGGGCCGCTGACAGAGAAAACAGCCTGTTATCACTATCTTCATCTGCATCGCCACATGTTTCCTAGCGGCGCAGCAAGTACGACACTTACGATGGCGACACTTGGCCAGCAGGATGCTGTGGTCGTGTAAGATTAACATGCTGACAATGACACGTAGGTCCACAAGCCACTGTTGGGGACGTGAAGTAACACGCGAATAAGCAAACAAAGAACAAATCAACGAATTATTTAAATGAGTGAATGAATGAATTAAAAAGAAAAAAAAAAAGAAAAGAAAAACGGGAGTGAATGAATTGACAAATAAATGAATGTATGAAAGTAAATATATTACGAATGAATGAATAAATGAATGGATGGATGAACGATGGAAGGAAGGAAAGAACTATAATGAACATTTAGTTTAATAAATAAAGGCTTAAAACTGAGTAAGGAATGACTGAAAAATGGATGGATGAATGAATGAATGAATAAATGATTGAATGAACGAACGAACAAATGAACGACTGATTGAACGAATGGATGAATGCATGAAAGAAGTGCGTGAATAAAACAAAAACGGCTGAATCGACGACGAATAATAATAAAAAAAAAAAAAAAAAACGAAAATAGGCGAACTGATAAATAAAGAAGAAAACATCAAATGAATGAATGAGAAATTGAATGAATGAATGTACGAATGACCAGATAAATAACGGAAAACTGATTGAGCATAAAGGAATGAATTTCTGAAACAACGGACCAATGCAGTGAAAAGCAGGGGAACCACGACCGAGAGAGCGGGAGGAAGGGGAGGGGGACAATTTGATTTTATATCGTGTTGCGGGAAATTCTGTCACACACACACACGCACGCACTCACGCACGCACACACACACACACACACACACACACACACACACACACTGATAGAAGCAGTTCATTTTGGTCAATGTCTTGTGGATCGCGTTCAAGCCATATCAGAGTTTTCAAGGGATTTACAAACACAATTATGTACAAATCAAAAACAATCGCTCAGGTCGTCGACGTCGTTATGGTAGTGGTATTAATTGAAAGATAAGCTAATAAGTAGTAGTCCCAATTAGTGGTAGAAAAGGTGATGCA
>JADBJO010010292.1:55000-57500 GCA_016801955.1 Conus betulinus
ACGCTCACACACGCACGCACGCTCACGCGCGCGCGCGCGCGCACACACACAACACACACACACACACACACACACACACACACCACACACACTTGTGGAGCCAAATACACACAACCCCGACAAAATCACAAATTTTGTTTCGGCCATTACATTTTGCATTCTCTCTCTCTCTCTCTCTCTCTCTCATCTCTCTCTCTCTCCTCTCTCTCTCTCTCTCTCTCTCTCTCGTCTCTCACACTCACACACACACACACTCACACTCTCACACCCACACACACACACCACACACGACACTCACACACACACACACACAACACAGCTGATCATACACACTTTGCAACAACCTCAGTTAAACACACAGGACACACGCCCACGCACGAATACGCTTGACACGCAGAAGACTATTCGCTGACGGGAGCACGTACTCACTCTCGCGCGCTCGTGCGAGCAAAAAAACATTACAACAACATTACTGGCACACACACACACACACAACAACAACAACACAACTCGGTGACATACACCTTTTGATTAGAATAAAAATTTTTTAGATCGGCCAAAGACGAATACGCCAGGTGACGTTCACCCACCCGCAAAGCATTCGTCCGGAAAGCTAGATAATCCTGATCTGAGTCATGTGAGTCTCGCCAGGGGCGGATTTCCTTTCTTTTCCCTCTTTTCCGTTAGACGCTAAGTTGTGGTAGTTTGGCGCTCGCCTTTCGGCTGCAACGAACATCGAACCTTCATTCAGCGCACGGAGAAGGAAGCCAAGGCAACAAGGAAGCAACAGTGTATCAGATAATTCACACGCCCACTTTGATTCACTTGGTGGACGCCCCTCTACAAGACAGATATGTATGCCAGTCTAGCGAGCAGCTTGGGAGAATCTGGCTTCCTGGTCCGGGTCTTCGCTGTAGAAGTTGGAGCGAGGAGATTTGTAGGCTCATCAAGCCTCTGACCTCATGAAACAGTTCGGAATTTCAAGTAAAACCATGACCAGAAAACCCTGAAGGCAATGGCAGAGACAGCTGAAAAGAGTTCCAGCTGGTGTCCCGCTACCAGTGGGGTAAGACATCCGTCCAGACAAGCACGCCTCGAGACGCCCACCCATCCCAAAAGTTACGGGTTCGAATCCCGGCAGCGCCAGGGGAAAAAAAAAAGGAAGTTGGCAGTAGAAGGCATCTGACGTGATAACTTGGATGCGGTTCTGGCGCCCCTTACAGTGTAAGGAGGTCAGGCCGAAACACTTGTGGGGGGGGGTTCGAATCCCTGCAGCGCCAGGGAAAGAAAAAAGGAGTTGGCATAGAAGGCATCTGGGGGGGGGGGGGGGGGATGCGGTTCGGCGCCCCCTTCATGGGAGGGGTCAGGCCGAACCTTTCGAAGGGGGGGGGGGGGGGGGGGGGTGGGGGGGGGGGGGGGGGTGGGGGGGGGGGGGGGGGGAAGGGAGGGGGGTTCTTCTCTTGAAGACCTTCTGCTGTCAAGCTCTCCCCATAATTTCTTCCTACTATGCAGAGCGAGGGATAAACCAGCATCGGTGGGGTATCCTGAGGAGACACCGTTTGCAGCCTGTTGGGAAGATGAAAGCTGTATAATGTTATGCCCACAGCACATACAAACGGGATACAGGACAATAGAATATGCCGCATTAAAACATTTTATAAAAGTGTGCATTACAAGGCTAGAGCAACAACCAAAGTTGTATAAGGGATGAGATGGAGAATGTGTAAAGAAGTAGAGGAGGAGGAGGAGAGGAAGAATAAGAGAGAAGAAGAGAAGGAGGAAGGAGGAGAGGGAGCTAGGAGAGGAGGAGGTAGGAGAAGAAGAGAAGAGGAAGAAGAAGGCGAAGACGAAGAGGAAGAAAAGAAGAAGAAGAAGAAACGAGAAGAAGAAACAAAGAAGAAAAGAGTTAGAGAGAAAGATAAGGCAAGACAGAGACAGAGACAGAGAGAGACAGAGAGACAGAGACAGGAAGAGAGGGAGAGAGAGATACAAACAGAGAGAGATGGTCAGACAGACAGACGGACGACAGGACAGACTGCACAACACGATACACTGGCACACACACAGAGAGAGCATCACGAGAGAGAGATAGAGAGAGAGAGATAGAGAGATAGATTAGAGAGAGAGAGATAGAGAGCCAGAGGCATTTGCACTGCTGCACTAATAACCTTGAAAAGAAGGAGAAGGAAAAGGAGGAGGAGGAGGAAGAAGAAGGAAAAAGAAGAAGAAGAAGAAGAAGAAGAAAGAAGATAGAAGAGAGATAGAGATAGATAAGAGAGAGAGAGAGATATCGAGAGAGAGAGAGAAGCAGACAGACAGACAGAGACAGACAGAGAGACAGAGAGACAGACAGACAAGACAGACAGACAGAGTGAGAACAGTGACAGAAAGACAAACATGCAGACAAACAAAGAAACACACAAACACAGAGACACACAATCGGACACACAGACTGCCACTGGCACACACACACACACAACACACACACACAAACCACACA
>JADBJO010010292.1:65000-74139 GCA_016801955.1 Conus betulinus
CGTGCTACTACCATAGCCAGCACACGTGGTTCTCAGGCAGGTCCGGCTGACCTTAGTGGATGACTGCATACTCTGTACCAGGAAGGAATTGTGATGTGCTCCGTTTCACTTCTTGTTTTTTTTTTTTTTTTTTTTTTTTTTTTTACTTTTTTTTTCTTTTTTTTTTTTTTTTTCCTCCCCCCTCCCCCCCCCCTCCCCCCCACTTCCTCTTCTTCACCACCGGAAGTACGTCGTGTGTGTCGCCACTGGTCATAGTTAGATATGGACATGGATTTCCTGCGTTTACAGATGGAAGAGACGATAGCGACTTCCGGTTTAGGGAGAGAGAAATGTCTCTCGGTTCAAGGCTTATTATCCTCTGAGTACGCATGATTATAAAACAAAGCTTGCTCTTATGTCTCAGATTTATAGAAATAGGGGGGTTGATAAGCCTTCATATCTGCAGGGGTAGATGATTCTGCCTAACTGACAGTATGTGCTTGAGTGGGTGAATGGGGAATAAATAAATGCTTCTCAAAATGAACCTCAGCAAGCTTATAGTCTCCAAAGGGAGACCATCTCCAATGGGGAGAAAGCTCACTAACATAAACTCCTGGTCAGATACCGATATTTCGAAACCTGACTGTTTCTCCTCAGTGACCGCGGAAAAGGCTGGTGTGCAATACCATAGTATGTTTTTTGGTTTCAAAAAACTAAATAAAGGTGCCTTTTTCTGGTATAGCATTCTTCTTTAAAACCGAAAAAGGCAGAGGAGTTTTCAAATTACCACTTTCCGCGGTCACTGAGGAGAAACAATCAGGTTTTCGAAATACCGGTATCTGACCAGGAGTTATATGTTAGTGAGCTTTCTCCCCATTGGAGATGGTCTCCAGCTTTGGAGACTATAAGCTTGCTGAAGTTTCATTTTGAGAAGTATTTATTTGTCCCCATTCACCCACTCAAGCACATACTGTCAGTTAGGCAGAATCATCTACCACTGCAGATATGAAGGCTTATCACCCCCCTTTCTATAATCTGAGACATAAGAGCAAGCTTTGTTTATAATTCAATATTTCTTGCAGGCATTGCAACACCTAGCTGCTCTGTAAGTTGCTGGAATGGTGCTCGGTACTTATCCTTGGAATTTATTGTTTCATTGTAATTTAGTCCCTTGCGGATCATTCCAAGAACTGGCCCTCAGCACTTGTGTCTTAAGAGGTTATCTTTTTATATTTTCTACTTTCACAAGAAAATGTAGCTTGTTTTGCTCTTTCATGATTTTCTTTTGCTTCTTAGGTGGCACCTTTAGTTAGTTTTTTGAAAACTCAACAAACATACTATGGTATTGCACACCAGCCTTTTTCTGGTATAGCATTCTTCTTAAAACCGAAAAAGGCAGAGGAGTCAAATTAACACTTTCCGCGGTCACTGAGGAGAAACAATCAGGTTTCGAAATACCGGTATCTGACCAGGAGTTATATGTTAGTGAGCTTTCTCCCCATTGGAGATGGTCTCCAGCTTGGAGAATAAGCTTGCGGAAGGTTCATTTTGAGAAGTATTTATTTGTTCCCATTCACCCACTCAAGCACATACTGTCAGTAGGCAGAATCATCTACCACTGCAGATATGAAGGCTTATCACCCCCCTATTTCTATGATCTGAGACATTAGAGCAAGCTTTGTTTTATAATTCAATATTTCTTGCAGTCATTGCAACACCTAGCTGCTCTGTAAGTTGCTGGAATGGTGCTCGGTACTTATCCTTGGAATTTATTGTTTCATTTTATATGTATATATATATATATATATTCAAAATTTCGACTTCGTTGACTTAACTTTTCGCAAAGGGGCAGTAGAATAATTTTACTCCGGTTTTCTTCGTCATTTCACGAAACAAGAAAAAATAAAAACAAAAAAAAAAGAAAAGAAAGAAACTCATGTTGCCCAATTTTGTCCAGAACTAACATGCATCAGACAATAATAGATTTCTAATACATATTTCAAGCAGCTTTGCTTATTACAAATTATTATGCTAATGTCTGGCAAATGAACGGTGGGAGACGGGGAGGCTTTTATTGCTGTGGCGCTTGCATCATTTCGTTTGAAAATATCTCAGAGAGAGAGATGTGGACACGTTGACATTTTGATATGTTTATTGTCCTTACCAGAAGGTCTTTGAGAGAGAGAGACAGACAGACAGACAGACAGAGAAAAGAGACACAGACAGACAGACTGTGCGAGAGATATACTGGGACACATTGACACTTTCATATTTTATTGTCCTTACCAAACGTCTGAGAGAGAGAGAGAGAGAGAGAGAGAGAGAGAGAGAGAGAGGAAGAGAACCGGAGTACGGAAAAATTATTCCACTGCCCTTTGCGAAAAGTTGTTAAGTCAACGAAATCGAACACATACGCTCTCTCTCTCTCTCTCTCTCTCTCTCTCTCTCTCTCTCTCTCTCTCTCTCGCGCGCGCGCGCGCGCACGCTCAGCGCGCGTGTGTGTTTATACATGCGTGCGTGTATCTAGTGTATGCGTGTTTGCCTTTGCGTGTGTTTAAGTATGTATGCGTGTGCGCATGCGAGTGTGTTGTGTGTGTGTGTGTGTGTGTGACTGTGTGTGCGTGTGTGTGACTCTGTGTGTGTGTGTGTTGTTTGCGTGCCCGCGTGCGTGCGTGCGTCTGTATGTGTGCATGGGTGGGTGCTTGCGCGCCGCGCGCGTGCGTGTGTGTGTCTGCGTGTGAGTGAGTAGGCGTAAAAGCAGAGAAAAGGGTCAAAATGACAGAAATGTGATGCTGATCTGTCAGTACTCAGAGGAGAGAGAGAGAGAGAGAGAGAGAGCTCATACTCTCTCTCTCTCTCTCTCTCTCTCTCTCTCTCTCTCTCTTTTCGCGCGCGCGCGATTATTGCGTGCCTTGGTACAAAAAACTGTGAGCCTGCCGTTCATAGTAAATTCTGCCAATTTACTAATGTCCAAATGGACTGTATGCATGCCGAAAAGTGTTTGTTTTTTTGTTCATTTGTTTGTTGGTGTTGCTTTCGCTTTGTTATTGTTGATATTGTGTTTGTCTCTTTGTTACTTGTTTATTTTGTTGGTGTTGCTTTGGCTTTTCATTGTTGATGTTGGGTTTGTTTGTCTCTTTGTTACTTTTTTATTTTGTTGGTGTTGCTTCGTCTTTGTATATTTGAGATATTGTTTGTTGGTGTTCTTTGTGCTTTGTTGTTGCTGCGGTGGTGGTGGATTGGGTGGTGGTGGTGGTGGTGGAGGTGGTAGTGGTGGTGTTGGTGCTGGTGTGGTGTCTTGTGGTTCTTGTTGTCGTTGTTGTCGTCGTTTCGTCGTCATTGTTGTCGTTGTTGTTATTGTCATTGTCGTCGTCGTCGTTGTTTTTGTTGTTGCTGTCGTTGTTGCTATTGTTGTTGTTGCTGTTGTTGTTCTTGATTTGGTTTGTGGTTAGTCGTGTTAGTTTTTAACCGTTGTTGCTGCTGTTGTTCTTATTGCTGTTGTTTTTTGTTCTTGAGGTTGTGGTTGTTGTTATTTTACTGTTGTTGTTCTTGTGTTGTTGTTTTATTTTGGTCCACACGGAATATCACTGGCCCCTGTAGCTATGGAATAGTTGGTGCGATTATGATGTGAACTTTTAGCGGTGCTGCAGGCACCATACCTGACAGACATGTCTTGCTATGATCAGTCAGGCACCGGTGTAGTGTTCATGGCATGGAGTCGTGTCACGTGTTCTCCTTCATAAGCACGACATACAATGGTCAAGGTGGAGTGGTATCATGATTATGTTCTCCTTCATAAGCACGACATACAATGGGTCAGGTGGAGTGGTATCATGATTATGTTCTCCTTCATAAGCACGACATACAATGGTCAAGGGTGGAGTGGTATCATGATTATGTTCTCCTTCATAAGCACGACATGACAATGGGTCAGGTGGAGTGGGAGTGGTATCATGATGATTATGTTCTCCTTCATAAGCACGACATACAATGAGTCAGGTGGAGTGGTATCATGATTATGTTCTTCATAAGCACGACATACAATGAGTCAGGTGGAGTGGTATCATGATTATGTTCTCCTTCATAAGCACGACATACAATGAGTCAAGGTGGAGTGCTATCATGATTATGTTTTCTCCTTCATAAGCACGACATACAATGGGTCAGGTGGAGTGGTATCATGATTATGTTTTCCTTCATAAGCACGACATACAATGGTCAAGGCGTTTGATACCCATGATGACGATAATCATAACGACAGAAAAAAAGCAGCAACAGCAGCAGTAGCCACAACAGTAGTAGTAGTGGTGGTAGTAGTAGTAGTAGTCAGTAGTAGTAGTAGTAGTAGTAGTAGTAGTAGTAGCAGTAGCAGCAGCAGTAGTAGTAGTAGTAGTAGTGGTAGTAGTAGTAGTAGTAGTAGCAGTAGTAGTGGTGGTGGTGGTGGTGGGGTGGGGGTGGTGGTGGCAGTAGTAATAATAGTTGTAGTCGAAATCGTCGTCGTCATCGCCATCGTAGTAGTAACAGCAGCAGCAGCAGCACCTGTAATGCACTTGGTAGTAGTAATAGTAGTGGTAGTAGAAGCGGTAGTATGGAACTATACATAGTACCATGCTCAGAGGAGTTGGGCCAGATAAAAAAATGTCGTTTTCCTACAATCAAACAGAATACAAGAATGATATCAACGTACAAGCACTCACAGAGAGAAAAGGGAATCGAACACAAATTACTATAAATGTAATACAGCGACAGAGACCTGAACAAACGCACCCGCAAAACACTACTACAGTAATAAACATCACAGTTTACAAGTGTCCTGTGTAGACATATACACATTGCGCTTGTAAACGTCTGAACATTGGGCAGTTACAAATGGAACGAAAATCGACCAAAGCAGCAAAAAAAAAAAAAAAAAAAAAAAAAAAAGGTTGAAACGGAAGTGTAACAGGTAAGTCTTCAATGCTTCCCCCCCACCCCCCACCCCACCCCATTTTATTTATTTATTTATTTACTTTTTTTTTTGCAAAGTGGGCAGTGCGGCATACTTTTCATGTAGCGGATAGCAGTGGATTCCAGAGCTTTGATGCATGATATGAAAAGGAGCATCAGCCCAACTTCCCTACGACTCAACGCCCATCTCGCGCGCACGGAATATCGGATCATAAGTGATAGCTTGTTCTTCGTTTCCATTGTCCTGCATGTTGTTTATCTTGTAACTTGTTTATCCTTTTTTATATATATATTTTTTTTTTTTGCGGACTCACGAAGAAGTATTCTTGGAAATTGTTTCAGTTTCTGCCCCCAGTCACCTTGCTTTGAAGCTAACTTCGAAATCGGCGTTCGGAGAGAGCATGGTGAGCATGCAGATGTTCCGAGGTGCCAGGATGGAGAGTACACAGACAGAGGATCATGGAAAACACGAATAGGTTTCATGGGGGAGGTGGGGGGGGGGGGGGGGGGGGGGGGGTGGGGGGGGGGGGGGGGGGGGAGGGGACGTGGTGAGCCAGCGGAAAGACCATGGAAGGGATGACACACAATTCTTTTTAGTGGTTTCTTTCATGTGACAGAGGCCGGGGGGGGGGGGGGGGGGGGGGGGGGGGGGGGGGGGGGGGGGGGGGGGGGGGGGGGGGGGCGATTTCAGGTGTACTTCATACCTGTCAGTCTGCTGCCACCGTGCCAGAGAACGTGCCAGTGGTGACGCCTGTCCCCCGAGCTCTCAGAAGGCACTCAGAAGAGGCTAGCAGAGAGAAGGTCCCAGTGGTGAACATCAGCGAAACATCCAGTGCATGCAGCTAATGGTGTTCGGCTGGAATTCGCCTCCACTCCCAGCCTTAAATGTTTGGAGCCACACACGGTCTCAGAGTAAGGGGCAATCTCGAAAAAACAAGCATAGAGACAGTCGCTGTAAGCACGAGTTCAGGAGTAAAAGATAATCTCAAACGCCAGTCTCAAAGAGACAGTCTCTGGGAAACACAACGTTCCGCAAAAAAAATAAATAAATGGCATGGAGTAAAGGATAATCTCAAAAGCCAGCTCAAAGAGACACAGTCAACCGTCAGCACAAGTTCAGGAGTAAAGGAGTAAAGGATGATCTCATGGAAAAGCCAGCTCAAAGAGACACAGTCACCCGTCAGCACAAGTTCAGGAGTAAAGGGATAAAGGATAATCTCAAAAGCCAGGATAATCTCAAAAGCCAGAGAGACAGTCACCGTCAGCACAAGTTCAGGAGTAAAGGATAATCTCAAAAAGCCAGCTCAAAAAGAGACAGTCACCGTCAGCACAAGTTCAGGAGTAAAGGATAATCTCAAAAGCAGCTCAAAGAGACACAGTCACCGTCAACACAAGTTCAGGAGTAAAGGCCAGCTCAAAGAGCCAGAGACAGTCACAGTCACCGTCAAGCACAAGTTCAGAGTAAGGAGTAAAGGATAATAGCACTCAAGTAAAGGATAAGCTCAAAGAGAAAGACAGTCACCGTCAGCACAAAGTTCAGGAGTAAAGGATAATCTCAAAAAGCCAGCTCAAAGAGACCACAGTCACCGTCGCACAAGGTTCAGGAGTAAAGGATAATCTCAAAAAGCCAGCTCAAAGAGACAGTCACCGTCAGCACAAGTTCAGGAGTAAAGGATATCCCTCAAAAGCCAGCTCAAAGAGACACAGTCACCGTCAGCACAAGTTCAGGAGTAAAGGATAATCTCCAAGTAAAAGCCAGCTCAAAGAGACACAGTCCCCGTCAGCACAAGTTCAGGAGATTAAAGGATAATCTCACAAAAGCAGCTCAAAGAGACCCACAGTCACCGTCAGCACAAGTTCAGGAGTAAAGGAAGGTAAAGGATAATCTCAAAAAGCCAGCTCAAAGAGACACAGTCACCGTCAGCACAAGTTCAGGATAGTAAAAGGAGCCTATCTCAAAGAAAAGCCACCGTCAGCACAGAGACAGGTCAAGGGTCAGCTCCAAGTTCAGCTCAAAGAGACACAGTCTATCTCAAAATTCATGAGTCAAGGATAACTCCAAAAGCCAGCTCAAAGAGACAGTCACTGTCAGCACAGGTTCAGGAGTAAAGGATAATCTCAAAAGCCAGCTCAAAGAGACAGTCACCGTCAGCACAAGTTCAGGAGAGAGACAGTCACCGTCATCACAAGTTTTAAAGGATAATCTAAAAAGGCAGCTCAAAGAGACAGTCCTACGTCAGCACAGGTTCAGGAGTTAAAGGATAATATCAAAAAGCCAGCTCTCAAAGAGACAGTCACCGTCAGCACAAGTTCAGGAGTAAAGGATAATCTCAAAAGCCAGCTCAAAGAGACAGTCACCGTCAGCACAAGTTTCAGGAGTAAAGGATAATCTCAAAAGCCAGCTCAAAGAGCCACAGTCACCGTCAGCACAATGTTCAGACTGAGTGAAGGATAATCTCACAAAGACGCCTCTCAAAGAGACAGTCACCCCGTCAGCACACAAGTTTCAGGAGTAAAGGATAATCTCAAAAAGCCAGCTCAAAGACAGACAGTCACTGTCAGCACAGGTTCAGGAGGTGGTTAAAGGATAATCTCAAAAGCCAGCTTCAAGAATCAGTCACGTAACCGTCAGCACAAGGTTCAGGAGTAAAGGATATCTCAAGAAGCCCTAGCTCAAAAGGGACACACAGTCACCGTCAGCACAATTCAGGAGTAAAGAAGGATAATCTCAAAAAGCCAGCTCAAAAGAGGGACAGTCACCGTCAGCACAAAGTTCAGGAATCAATGGCCACGGAGAGCAAAGGATATCTCTGAGGCTTAGGGTCAAAGAGACAGTCCCCTGTAAGTCCGTAGAGTAAGGATTAATGGCACTGACAATAGATAATCTATGACCACAATAATTTCGTTTATGCTTTCACGCGGGTCTTTCTGACAGGACAGAAACTGACCGAAGAAGAAAAAAAAAAAGTTAGCGTCACTGTTCATCAGGTTCACGAAATCCGTATTCAGTCCACCGTCACTGGTCTCAGCCATCTGGATCTTTGATAATCCACACATTAAAATGTGCTCGTGTTTTCTTTGTTTTTCCTATCGTCCCATTTCATCAAATTCCGCCTTGTCCAATTAGAAGTACTCCTAAGATCGTCACTGTCGTGGACGCCAACGGTTCTGGGACCACTGTCGACAACGAGTTACCTGTCCAACTCCTTAAGACGCTCGGGTTTTCCTTTTTTGTTTCTTTTGGGTGGGGGGGGTGGGGGGGGGGGGGGGGGGTGGAGGGGGGGGGGGGGGGGGGGGGGGGGTGTGGGGGGGGGGGGGGGGGGGGGGGTGGGGGGGGGAGTGTCTTCTTCTGCTTGCCGTTGTGTCCGTTTCAGTCTTTCAATTAATTACTATCCACTGAGTTTCCTGCAACGGTTCCTGAGATTCCCTAAGCCGGTTTAGCAAAGCAAAAAGATCGAAGAAGTTGAGGCTACGGAAGAGAATCAGGACTCACACCACACTCACACACAACAGACTGTCCCTTCAGAGCTTGTCATCCAAGGACACTGCGCACAGGGGGGGTCGTGTCCTTCGACCTGCCAGCAGACTGAATGAAGAGAGTGACCAGAGGAAACGAGACAAAGAAGGTATGGACTGATGGACGGAACTACAGCAGTATCGACTCTGCCTTTCACAGTCTAGTCAGGAGTCTTGCAGCCGGTCGGCGCTCCACGGGAACAAAGATTCTGCGCGGAAGAGCAGTCTGGTGTCTGTCTTTTTGGTGGCAACTACCACCACCATGCACCACACCACCATCCACCACCACCGCCCCGCCGCCCGCCAAAAGACACCACCATAACCGACAACCACCACCGACACCGCCGCCCGACAGTACGTCCGAGGAGATACCGCCTCCATATCAACTCCCTCCATCGTCATAACCACCGGAATACTCATCTCTCTCTCTCTCTCTCTCTCTTATATCTGTCTGTCTCTCTCTCTTCTATCTCTATCTATCCTCTCTCTTCCTCTCTCTCTCTATCTCCGCCCCGTCATCGTCCAGCCCTTCTTTCTCACTCCTTGCTTCCCTCTTTCACTCCTCTCCCTCACCCCTACTACGTCTCTTTGGCAGCTCAGGTTGCACACCATACGGGGAGGGGGGGGGGAGTGTAGAGTAGGGGATAGGGGAGGGGGAAAATGCGAAAGAGGGACGCGAAAAGGGAGTGGAGGCGGA
>JADBJO010010293.1:0-17500 GCA_016801955.1 Conus betulinus
CCCTTCTCATACACACACATCCCCATTCTCTCTCTCTCTCTCTCTCTCACGCACACACACACACATATCCATCCCAATCCTCTCACAGACACACAACACACATCCCCATTCTCTCTCTCTCTCCCTCTCTCTCTCTCTCTCTCCTCACACACACACACACACACACACACACACACCCCATACACCCCCCATTCACGAACACACAGACACACACCAGCGAACATAAGCCACTCACCCTTGCCGCCGTGAAGCGAGGTAGGGCACTTGCACCGGAGGGTGGAGGGAGGAATGGAGGAGGAGGAGGATGAGGGACAAGGAGGAGGAGGGGGCGACTTGGGCGGGGAGGCAGTGGTCCCGTGGTCAGCACGTTGGGAGGCGGGGAGGGGCAGGGCGGGGTGCGAACCCAGCTGACAGACACACAGCACCTGGCCCGTGCTCTCCTCCCTCACGGAGGGCTTTTCCATTGCAGCACAGGGCGCCCTGCCCACACGCCAGCATCGTCATCGTCATCGTCATCATCATCTTTGTCTTTCATTACCGTCATGTTCACCACCATCATCATCACCATCGTTATCATCATCATCATCATCATCATTATCGTCATCAGTAGCATCGTCATCATCATCATCATCATCATCATCATCATCAGTGCCATAATCATCATCATTATCGTCATCATCAGGAGCATGGTTACTATCATCAGTACCATCATCAACATCATCAGTGGCAGCAGCAACAGCATTATTTGTCATCAACATTAGCATTATTTATCAACGTTATCATTATCATCATCATCATCATCATTAGCAGCATTGTCATCATTATCATCATTATCATCATTATTAGCATTATCATTATCATTAGCACTATCATCATTAGCATCATCATAAGCATCACCACCGTCGTCACTGACTTACTGCGGCAGAGAGAGGGACAGGAACAGACAGACAGGCAGGAAAAGAGAGAGAGAGAGAGAGAGAGAGAGAGAGAGAGAGAGAGAGAGAGAGAGAGAGAGAGAGAAAGACAAAGAAAAGTTTAATGAGCCAGGCCTTCTGCCCATGTCAAGGGGAGGGGTTACAAAGGGAAATCATGTCAGAATACTACACTGAAAATGAATAAAATTAACCTCCATACCAACCTGTAGGCGAAATAGTAAGATTACGGATTTTAAATGCATCAGTTAGATATGCTGCCAGTCTGCACATACATTTAGAGTCACACATCAGTAACGATAACCCGAAGGAAGAAGGGTAATTGTAATACTTACAGGGAATGTATTTTTTTCCTAACATTTGAGTATTTGGGAGAGACGCATATAAAATGAAGTTCACTTTCGGAACACTCTCACAAAATGGGCAGTTAGGGGGAGACATTACTGGAGTATCGGTACCGATGAGTTCGTAATGCTGAAACACCTAATCTAAATCTGATTAAGGTCTTTTCAGTACACACTGTTCTAGGTCGAATAAGTATTGAGATGTACCAAACGATAGTTTTGAAAGATGCATAAAATGTACACCGACTTTTATCTCTCAACTGAGCCTCCCATCCTTGAATGAAACAATCGATTGGCCTTTGCTTGAATTCTCTGAGAAAAAGATGAATATTTTGAACACCCTTGGTGTTCCCATACATGTCCGAATCCATATTTGTATAAAGTAAAGCATACGGCCGAAACTCAATTGTTCTGATTTTTATAATGAAGAGCTAACAGCATTTTATAAGATTTTAAAGGCAGACGCTCATCAGACATTCTAAAAAGTTTTCAACCAATATTTAACGCATCTTGTATAAGTATGAACATAAAGAGGATATCTACCACATTCACCATAGACGAGGACATTAGGTGTCTTAACGCTAACATTTAACAATCTTTTCAACGCAAAGAGGTGTACTTTTTCAATCAAATTCTGATCTGCAATCAATCCCCAAACTTCAGAGCCGTAAGTTAGCATTGGTAGAATTGGACAATCAAATAATTTAAAGAACAGTTTTGGATGTTTTTCACCGAGGGCCACAGCAGTTTTAAGATACATACAACTCCTCTCCTTTGCTTTCGCGGCTCTATCTTCCATAGCGTAGGAGAAAGAGAGGGAAGAAGAAAAAAATGATACCAAGGTATTTATACTGATTGACCGCTTCTAGCTTATTGCTACCAAAGAAACCTTTTTTCTCTCGCTGCAATGTAACCGCCTTTGCAAAAGACGACCACTTTTAGTTTTATCTTATTAACTGCTAAATTCATTCTATGCGCGAGGCATCCCTCAAAATATTCAGCTGTCGTTGCAGACCAATAACCGAGAAAGATAGTAACAGAACATCATCAGCAAAAAGGTGTATCAAAATTCCATTAAATCTGGGGATAGCTTTACACCGTGTTTACCATTACGGGTTACATCAATTGCAAGTTCATTAATAAATAGCGAGAATAAAACTGGACTGCAGTTGTCTCCTTGTCTCAGGCCACGAGGACAGAAAGAATGGTTCAGTGCACTGGTTGTTCACTTTTACACTAGCTTTGACAGTTTCATACATGCCTTTGACAGCTTTTGTACATTTTACCTCTGATTCCTTTCTTCTTTAATATCAACCAAAGGTACTGCCTGTTAACTAAGTCGAAGGCCTTTTTGAAATCAATACAGGCACCGTATAACTTGCTCCGATTGAGTAACTGCTTTTGAATTAGTGCCAAAAGGGTAAAAATGTGATCAATTGTACTATGATTTCGTCTAAAACCAGCCTGAGATGAACCAATTAGATCATTATCTTCGACCCATTCAGTAAGTCTTTTACTAAGGATATAAACTGTACAACTTGCTTCCAATAATTGCTAGCAAGGAAATACCCCTGTAATTGTCAAGACAATCAGGATCACCCTTTTTTTTTACACAGGTAGAATGATAGACTGAGACCAACTTTTAGGAAAACTACCAGAATCAAACAGTTTATTGAAGTATTGAATTAAAAATAGAATGACTTCTTGAGATGAGTTTTTTACAAAATTCACCACTTTAAATCCATCGGGGCCAGATGCTTTTCCACATTTCAAAGCTTTTATAACATCAGAGAGAGAGAGAGAGAGAGAGAGAGAGAGAGAGAGAGGAGAGAGAGAGAGAGAGAGAGAGAGAGACTCAAGACAATGTATTCATGTTTTAAGCCATTGGCCCTCATGAAGGGGGTTGCAAGTTAATTACAGTCGTCGTCTTAGCACCCTGGCATCTGCACGCAAGCATAACCAATACTTATTCAGAATGCTACTTTATGGCAGAATAAATGATCGAAACATACATGCTTTGAGTAAATAAAATGACAATTTTTAAATAATTTGCTCACGGGTACATACCAGAAGAAGTGCCAATCTAAACTGACTTTGGGATTTTGAGAGAGAGAGAGAGAGAGAGAGAGAGAGAGAGAGAGAGAGAGAGAGAGAGAGAGAGAGAGAGAGAGCGAGCGTAAAATACTGTGCTGTGCTGTGTTGAGTACTCAAGGCATTGTTTCTCCCCGTGTCCCAATGTATGAATTAGCGACATACTGATTGCGCTCGCGCGCGAGCACACACACACACACACACAACACAGGGGAGGGGGGTGATGGGGATTGTGGAGGAGGACACACTGAAAGATGAAGACTGTGGGACAGGTGAAAGGTGAGACAATGAGAAAAGGGAAGGAGGAACAGTGAGACATGAAGACTGTGGGACAGGTGAAAGGTGAGACAATGAGAGAAAAGGGAAGGAGGAACAGAGAGAGATGAAGACTGTGGGACAGGTGAAAGGTGAGACAATGAGAAAAGGGAAGGAGGAACAGTGAGACATGAAGACTGTGGGACAGGTGAAAGGTGAGACAATGAGAAAAGGGAAAGGGGAACAGAGAGAGATGAAGACTGTGGGACAGGTGAAAGTGAGACAATAAGAAAAGGGAAGGAGGAACAGTGAGACATGAAGACTGTGGGACAGGTGAAAGGTGAGACAATGAGAAAAGGGAAAGGGGAACAGAGAGAGATGAAGACTGTGGGACAGGTGAAAGGTGAGACAATGAGAAAAGGGAAAGGGGAACAGAGAGAGAGATGAAGACTGTGGGACAGGTGAAAGGTGAGACAATGAGAAAAGGGAAAGGGGGAACAGAGAGAGATGAAGACTGTGGGACAGGTGAAAGGTGAGACAATGAGAAAAGGGAAGGGGGAACAGAGAGAGATGAAGACTGTGGGACAGGTGAAAGGTGAGACAATGAGAAAAGGGAAGGAGGAACAGAGAGAGATGAAGACTGTGGGACAGGTGAAAGGTGAGACAATGAGAAAGGGAAGGAGGAACAGGATGGAGAAAAGAACAAACCAAGGGGAGACAGAGAAAGATATACAGAGAAACACACACAAAGTGCCAGGCAAAAGGCAAATGAAAAGAGAGAAAAAGGAAGAAAAGAAGGGTGAAGTAGTAGGGGTTGAAAGAAAAAAAACAAAAAGCCGGAAACTGAGAGGGAAGAAGAGAATGATGAAGAAACGAGAAAGACAGAAAAGACAGACAGACAGACAGACAAAGAGACACAACACAAAGCGCTAAAAAGACTAGTTACAGAGAAAAAAAAATCGATGCTAATCAGGCAGCAAAGGCAAAAAAAAAAAAAAAAAACTACAGAAAAAAAAAAAGGAAACAGACACACACAGCAGCAGACGAAAACTGACCCCATGCCACACACAGAGCTGGGCTGTCTAAACGTCTCCAACCCCGTCCTCATACACACCGACCTCTTCATGGAGGGAAGCAGGAGGCAGGAGTATGGCAGCGTGCTGACATCTGAAGGCCAAAATTGCCGCTCTCTCCTCAGAGAAACAGCGATAATCCTCGGGGAAAACGGCGGAGAGAGGAACAACTTTGATTAGCTTCTGGATCACAAATGGGTTCCCTCGGATCACAAGTGTTTCCTTTCTTCCTGAGGATATTCACAGTTTTCCCTCTTTCCCGGAGAATCACCACTGTGTTCCTAGGGATCCTGAGGATATTCACAGTTTCACTCTTTCCCCGGAGAATCACCACTGTGTTCCTAGGGATCCTGAGGATATTCACAGTTTTCCCTCTTTCCCCGGAGAATCACCACTGTGTTCCTAGGGATCCTGAGGATATTCACAGTTTTTTCCCTCTTTCCCCGGAGAATCACCACTGTGTTCCAAGGGATCCCGAGGATATTCACAGTTTTCCCTCTTTCCCCGGAGAATCACCACTGTGTTCCTAGGGATCCCGAGGATATTCAGTTTTCCCTCTTTCCCCGGAGAATCACCACTGTGTTCCTAGGGATCCTGAGGATATTCACAGTTTTCCCTCTTTCCCCGGAGAATCACCACTGTGTTCCTAGGGATCCTGAGGATATTCACAGTTTTCCCTCTTTCCCCGGAGAATCACCACTGTGTTCCTAGGGATCCTGAGGATATTCACAGTTTTCCCTCTTTCCCCGGAGAATCACCACTGTGTTCCTAGGGATCCTGAGGATATTCACAGTTTTCCCTCTTTCCCCGGAGAATCACCACTGTGTTCCTAGGGATCCTGAGGATATTCACAGTTTTCCCTCTTTCCCCGGAGAATCACCACTGTGTTCCTAGGGATCCTGAGGATATTCACAGTTTTCCCTCTTTCCCCGGAGAATCACCACTGTGTTCCTAGGGATCCTGAGGATATTCACAGTTTTCCCTCTCTTCCCCGGAGAATCACCACTGTGTTCCTAGGGATCCTGAGGATATTCACAGTTTTCCCTCTTCCCCGGAGAATCACCACTGTGTTCCTAGGGATCCTGAGGATATTCACAGTTTTCCCTCTTTCCCCGGAGAATCACCACTGTGTTCCTAGGGATCCTGAGGATATTCACAGTTTTCCCTCTTTCCCCGGAGAATCACCACTGTGTTCCTAGGGATCCTGAGGATATTCACAGTTTTCCCTCTTTCCCCGGAGAATCACCACTGTGTTCCTAGGGATCCTGAAGATATTCAGTTTTCCCTCTTTCCCCGGAGAATCACCACTGTGTTCCTAGGGATCCTGGGGATATTCACAGTTTTCCCTCTTTCCCCGGAGAATCACCACTGTGTTCCAAGGGATCCCGAGGATATTCACAGTTTTTCCCTCTTTCCCCGGAGAATCACCACTGTGTTCCTAGGGATCCTGGGGATATTCACAGTTTTCCCTCTTTCCCGGAGAGAATCACCACTGTGTTCCTAGGGATCCTGAGGATATTCACAGTTTTCCCTCTTTCCCCGGAGAATCACCACTGTGTTCCTGGGGATCCTGAGGATATTCACAGTTTTCCCTCTTTCCCGGAGAGAATCACCACTGTGTTCCAAGGGATCCCGAGGATATTCACAGTTTCCCTCTTTCCCCGAGAATCACCACTGTGTTCCTAGGGATCCTGAGGATATTCACAGTTTTTCCCTCTTTCCCCGGAGAATCACCACTGTGTTCCTAGGGATCCTGAGGATATTCACAGTTTTCCCTCTTTCCCCGGAGAATCACCACTGTGTTCCTGGGGATCCTGAGGATATTCAGTTTTCCCTCTTTCCCCGGAGAATCACCACTGTGTTCCTAGGGATCCTGAGGATATTCACAGTTTTCCCTCTTTCCCCGGAGAATCACCACTGTGTTCCTAGGGATCCTGAGGATATTCACAGTTTTTCCCTCTTTCCCCGGAGAATCACCACTGTGTTCCTAGGGATCCTGAGGATATTCACAGTTTTCCCTCTTTCCCCGGAGAATCACCACTGTGTTCCTAGGGATCCTGAGAATATTCAGTTTTCCCTCTTTCCCTGAAGAATCACCACTGTTTTCCCTGTGTTCCTTGAGAAAGTAGCTGTAATCGTTGTTTTCCTGGGAAAACAGGTGCTGTCGCGAGGGAAACGCCGTTAACACAAAAAAAAACAGCTTTTTCCCTCTCCCAGTTGACCAAGACAAGCGCATGTGCGCTGGTATCACTAGTATACAGCGAACAGAGGAGAAACCCGTTATCATCGTGAGATTAACCAGTGCTTTCTAACACAGTTGTTTTCCTATCTTCGTTGCTTCGCGTATGGATGAAGGCCGTTCCCTTTTGGAAACTAGTGAAAACAGTTGTGATCCCGTGAGGTATTACCAGTAATAACCGTTTTTCCATGGAGGAAACAGAGACAACGGGGAAAAAGGTATTGAGCCTAGGGTGTAAGAAACCGTTGTGATACTCGGGCCGGGGATCAGACCAGTAACAACCGTTCTCCTTGGGAAAACAGGGGTAAGGCAGAAAAATGGGTACTGAGCCGGGGGTGGGGGGATGGGGGGTGGGGGGGGGGGATGCGGTGGGGGGGGGGGGGGGGGGCGTTGTGATCTTCTAGGATAACACCGTTAATACCCCCTTTCCTTGGGAAAACAAAGGCAAAGGGGAAAACAGTATTAAGCGTAGGGGAAAAAAAACCAATGTTGTGATCCTCTGTGACAATAGTTCAAACCTGTTGTGTGAAAAACGATAGCGCTTTTCCCGAGGGGGGGAAACAGCATAGGCTTTTGAAACTTCTGGGCTCCCATACAGGATGGCTGTAGGAGTGTGGAGGGTTGAAGGAGTATGAAGTGAGGGGGGGGGATTTATCTTCGCCCAGACAATGGCTCCCCCTTTAACCCTCCAGGCGCTAAGCGCCACCCGTTTCTCTCTGCACTTCCTCACAGTCTGCCGGGGTGTTAGCCCGGCGCTAGCACCTTCCGGCCTCTGTCTTCTACCTCAGCCTGCTCTCAATACTTTCCATACATTTTCCTAGAGTTTCTGACCTTTGCTCTCAATACTTTCCAAACATTTTCCTAGAGTTCTGACCTTTGCTCTAAATACTTTCCAAACATTTTCCTGTATTTCTGACCTTTTCATAGTATGTCTTTGCCATTTCCTCATTCTTGACACTAGCTCCTCGAATTCCTTTCCACCCTGCCCCACCCTCTGTAACGTTAAGTGTTTTCTCTGACTTCTTCCTTCTTTTCCCTTTATCAGTGTACTTTTCACCTGGTTTTCCTACCTCTTTTTCTTTTCCCTTTATCAGTGTACTTTTCACCTGGTTTTCCTACCTCTTTCTCTTTTCCCTTTAACAGTGCACTTTTCATCTGGGTTTTCCTACCTCTTTCTCTTTTCCCTTTAACAGTGCACTTTTCATCCGGTTTTCCTACCTCTTTCTCTTTCTCTGTTCACTTTAACAGTGCACTTTTCATCTCTGTTTTCCTACCTCTTTCTCTTTTCCCTTTAACAGTGCACTTTTCATCTGGTTTTCCTACCTCTTTCTCTTTTCCCTTTAACAGTGCACTTTTCATCTGGTTTTCCTACCTCTTTCTCTTTTCCCTTAACAGTGCACTTTTCATCTGGTTTTCCTACCTCTTTCTCTTTTCCCCTTTAACAGTGCACTTTTCATCTGGTTTTCCTACCTCTTTCTCTTTCTCTGCCTTTCCCTACTATTCATTTCATCTTTTACTTGTCTCCGCCTTTTCCTCATTTCACCTACGCTTCTTTCCCCCCTTCCCCGTACCTTTCAAATTATCCATTTCTACCCCACCTTCCCCCGACCTTTCAGCGTTTTTTTTTTTCTTCCACTATCGCAGTTTTTCCTGAGCTGTACCTACTTGTTCCTGCCCCTTTTCTACCTTCTCTGCCTCTCCTCCCTTTCCCTGCCCTTTTCTACCTTCTCTCTGCCTCTCCTCCCTCTCCCTGCCCTTTTCTACCTTCTCTGCCTCTCCTCCTCCCTCTCCCTGCCCTTTTCTACCTTCTCTGCCTCTCCTCCCTCTCCTCCCTCTCCCTGCCCTTTTCTACCTTCTCTGCCTCTCCTCCCTCTCCCTGCCCTTTTCTACCTTCTCTGCTCTCTGCCTCTCCTCCCTCTCCCTGCCCTTTTCTACCTTCTCTGCCTCTCCTCCCTCTCCCTGCCCTTTCTACCTTCTCTGCCTCTCCTCCCTCTCCCTGCCCTTTTTTCTACCTTCTCTGCCTCTTCTCCCTCTCCCTGCCCTTTTCTACCTTCTCTTCCTCTCCTCCCTTTCCTTGTCCTTTTCTACCCTTCTCTGCTTCTCCTCCTTTTCCCTGCTCTTTTCTACCTTCTCTGTCTCTCCTCCTTTTCCCTGCTCTTTTCTACCTTCTCTGCCTCTCCTCCCTCTCCCTGCCCTTTTCTACCTTCTCTGCCTCTCCTCCTTTTTCCCTGCCCTTTTCTACCTTCTCTGCCTCTCCTCCTTTTCTCTGCCTTGTTTGTACTTTCCATACTACTTTCTGCTGTCCTGCCTTTTCCCATACTACTTCCTACTGTCCTCCTCCTCCTTCTTTCTGTTACCTTTTCCCACTTTCCTTCTTACCCTCCCTTCTCCTTCTTTCTGCTATATTTTCCCACTTTCCTTCTTACCCTACCTTCTTCTTTCTGCTATATTTCCCCACTTTCCTTCTTATCCTACCTTCTCCTTTCTGTTATCTTTTCCCACTTTCCCATCTTTCCTTCTTACCATACCCTCTCCTTCTTTCTGTTATACTTCTCCACTTTCCCATCGTTCCTTCTTACTCTACCTTTCTTTCTGTCCTATGTCTCGTACCTTTTCCTGCCTTTCCCTACGCCTTTCCCTCTGTAACCGACTTTTGCCCACCTTTCCCTACCCTTTTTTCCACCCTCCCTGTCTGTTCCTTCTTCCCCCCCTCTCTGTTCTTGCGTTCCCTGCCTTTTCTTCTTCCCCGTCTTTTCCTCCTTCGCCCAACAATGTCCAACTTTCTCCAATCTTTCCCATGTTTACCTATCTTTCAGTGCTTTTTCTCTATCTTTCATTTTCCCCACCTTTCACTATCTTTTCTTACTTTCCTTACGTCTCAATGCTTTTCCCTTTCTTTCCGTCTGTCACCCCCCCCTCCTCCCCCTCCCCTTTCCTACATTTCCATATGAGAGTGTGTGTGTGTGTGTGTGTGTGTGTGTGTGTGTGTGTGTGTGTGTGTGTGTGTGTAGTGTAGTGTAGTGTAGTGTAGTGTAGTGTAGTGTAGTGTAGTGTAGTGTAGTGTATGTAGTGTAGTGTGTGTAGTGTATCTGCACGCTTCTCCACACCACAACCTTTTACATAACAATCTTGCACGCCACTAAAAAATGTCGTTGCATACAGCAAACAGCCTTGTCCGATATCTATGTAACACAATCATCGTTAATGTCTGCACGTTACAACCAGCCTTCTGGATTAGCACGCCACACATTTTCTTCAATATTTGAACACCACAACCAAACTCCTTCTGTATCAGCAAAACATATACACTACGAACAAACTTCGTACACGTCTGCTAACCACAAACAACATTCTTCAATATCTGCACACAATCCATAACATTTTCATACATCTCCAAACCACAAATAATCATCTAAATATGAACTTCCTGCAAACAAGTCGATATCTGACACCCCCCCCCCCCCCCCCCCCACCTTTCCATAGCTGCACCTCTGAAACAACTCTCTCCTACATCTGCATTTTGCAAACAACGGTCTTGTATATTTGCACCATACAAACAACCCTCCTCCACAATAGCACCATACAAACAACCCTCCTCTACAGCAGCACCATACAAACAACCGTCTTCAACATCAACACCATACAAACAACCCTCTTCAACACCCAGCACCATACAAACACCTTCTTCAACATCAGCACCATACAAACAACCCTCTTCAACATCAACACCATACAAACAACCCTCTTCTAAATCACCCCATACAAACAACCCTCTTCAACACCAGCACCATACAAACAACCTTCTACATCAGAACCATACAAACAACCCTCTTCGACGTCAGCACCATACAAACACCATCTTCGACGTCAGCATTATACAAACAACCCTCTTCTACATCAGCACCATACAAACAACCCTCTTCTACATCAGCACCATACAAACAACCGTCTTCAACATCAGCACTATACAAAAAAACCCTCTACAACATCGGCACTATACAAACAACCCACTTCAACATCGGCACTATACAAACAGCCCTCTTCTATATGAGCACCATACAAACACCTCTTCTACTACATCAGCATCATACAAACACCCTCTTGTATATCAGCACCATACAAACAATCCTCTTCAACATCAGCACCATACAAACAACCCTCTTCTACATCAGCATCTTACAAACAATCCTCTTCAACATCATCACCATACAAACAACCCTCTTCTACATCCGCACCATACAACAACCCTCTTCAACATCAGCACCATACAAACAACCCTCTTCTACATCCGCACCATACAAACAACCCTCTTCTATATCAGCACCATACAAACAATCCTCTTCAACATCAGCACCATACAAACAACCCTCTTCTATATCAGCACCATACAAACAATCCTCTTCAACATCAGCACCAAACAAACAATCCTTTTCTACATCAGCACCATACAAACAACCCTCTTCTACATCAGCACCATACAACAAATCTCCTCAACATCAGCACCATACAAACAACCGCCTTCAACATCAGCACCATAAAAACAACCGTCTTCTAAATCTTCACCATACAAACAATCCTCTTCTACATCAGCACCATACAAACAAACCTCTTCAACATCAGCACCATACAAACATTCTCTTCAACATTAGTACCATACAAAGGGCCCTCTTCTATGTCAGCAACATACAAACAACCCTCTTCTACATCAGCACCATACAAACAACCCTCTTCAACATTAGCACCACGCAAACAACCCTCTTCTATATGAACACCATACAAAACAACCCTCATCTACATCAGCACCATACAAACAACCCCCTTCTAATCTGCACTGTACAAAAACCCTTTTCTAATCTGAACCATACAAGCCAACCATCTTGTATATCAGCACCATACAAGCAACCGTCTTCTACACATCAGCACCATACAAACAACCCTCTTCAACATCACCACCATACAAACAACCCTCTTCTACATCAGCATCTTACAAACAATCCTCTTCAACATCATCACCATACAAACAACCCTCTTCTACATCCGCACCATACAAACAACCCTCTTCAACATCAGCACCATACAAACAACCCTCTTCTACATCCGCACCATACAAACAACCCTCTTCTATATCAGCACCATACAAACAATCCTCTTCAACATCAGCACCATACAAACAACCCTCTTCTATATCAGCACCATACAAAACAATCCTCTTCAACATCAGCACCAAACAAACAATCCTTTTCTACATCAGCACCATACAAACAACCCTCTTCTACATCAGCACCATACCAAACAAATCTCCTCAACATCAGCACCATACAAACAACCGCCTTCAACATCAGCACCATAAAAACAACCGTCTTCTAAATCTTCACCATACAAACAATCCTCTTCTACATCAGCACCATACAAACAAACCTCTTCAACATCAGCACCATACAAACAATTCTCTTCAACATTAGTACCATACAAAGGGCCCTCTTCTATGTCAGCAACATACAAACAACCCTCTTCTACATCAGCACCATACAAACAACCCTCTTCAACATTAGCACCACGCAAACAACCCTCTTCTATATGAACACCATACAACAAACAACCCTCATCTACATCAGCACCATACAAACACCCCCTTCTAATCTGCACTGTACAAACAACCCTTTTCTAATCTGAACCATACAAGCAACCATCTTGTATATCAGCACCATACAAGCAACCGTCTTCTACATCAGCACCCATACAAACAACCCTCTTCAACATCACCACCATACAACACCCTCTTCTACATCAGCATCTTACAAACAATCCTCTTCAACATCATCACCATACAAACAACCCTCTTCTACATCCGCACCATACAAACAACCCCTCTTCAACATCAGCACCATACAAACAACCCTCTTCTACATCCGCACCATACAAACAACCCTCTTCTATATCAGCACCATACAAACAATCCTCTTCAACATCAGCACCATACAAACAACCCTCTTTCTATATCAGCACCATACAAACAATCCTCTTCAACATCAGCACCAAACAAACAATCCTTTTCTACATCAGCACCATACAAACAACCCTCTTCTACATCAGCACCATACAAACAAATCTCCTCAACATCAGCACCATACAAACAACCGCCTTCAACATCAGCACCATAAAAACAACCGTCTTCTAAATCTTCACCATACAAACAATCCTCTTCTACATCAGCACCATACAAACAAACCTCTTCAACATCAGCACCATACAAACAATTCTCTTCAACATTAGTACCATACAAAGGGCCCTCTTCTATGTCAGCAACATACAAACAACCCTCTTCTACATCAGCACCATACAAACAACCCTCTTCAAACATTAGCACCACGCAAACAACCCTCTTCTATATGAACACCATACAAACAACCCTCATCTACATCAGCACCATACAAACAACCCCCTTCTAATCTGCACTGTACAAACAACCCCTTTTCTAATCTGAACCATACAAGCAAACCATCTTGTATATCAGCACCATACAAGCAACCGTCTTCTACATCAGCACCATACAAACAACCCTCTTCAACATCACCACCATACAAACAACCCTCTTCTACACATCAGCATCTTACAAACAATCCTCTTCAACATCATCACCATACAAACAACCCTCTTCTACATCCGCACCATACAAACAACCCTCTTCAACATCAGCACCATACAAACAACCCTCTTCTACATCCGCACCATACAAACAACCCTCTTCTATATCAGCACCATACAAACAATCCTCTTCAACATCAGCACCATACAAACAACCCTCTTCTATATCAGCACCATACAAACAATCCTCTTCAACATCAGCACCAAACAAACAATCCTTTTCTACATCAGCACCATACAAACAACCCTCTTCTACATCAGCACCATACAAACAAATCTCCTCAACATCAGCACCATACAAACAACCGCCTTCAACATCAGCACCATAAAAACAACTGTCTTCTAAATCTTCACCATACAAACAATCCTCTTCTACATCAGCACCATACAAACAAACCTCTTCAACATCAGCACCATACAAACAATTCTCTTCAACATTAGTACCATACAAAGGGCCCTCTTCTATGTCAGCAACATACAAACAACCGTCTTCTACATCAGCACCATACAAACAACCCTCTCTCAACATTAGCACCACGCAAACAACCCTCTTCTCTATGAACACCATACAAACAACCCTCATCTACATCAGCACCATACAAACAACCCCCTTCTAATCTGCACTGTACAAACAACCCTTTTCTAATCTGAACCATACAAACAACCATCTTGTATATCAGCACCATACAAGCAACCGTCTTCTACATCAGCACCATACAAACAACCCTCTTCAACATCAGCACCATACAAACAACCCTCTTCTACATCAGCACCATACAAACAACCCTCTTCAACATCAGCACCATACCAACAACCCTCTTCTATATCAGCACCATAAAAACAACCATCTAATCTGCACCGTACAAACAGCCATCTTCTATATCAGCATCATACAAACAACCCTCTTCTACATCAGCACCAAACAAACAACCCTCTTCAACATCAGCACCGTACAAACAGCCATCTTGTATATCAGCACCATACAAACACACACTCTTCTATAATCAGCACCATACAACAACCCTCTTCTAATCTGCACCGTACAGAGAACCATTTTGTATATCAGCACCATACAAACAACCCTCTTCAACATCAGCACCATACAAAGAACCCTCCTACATCAGCACCATACAAACAACCCTCTTCTAATCTGCACCATACAACCACCTTTTCCCTCTGAGCGATACAAACACCTTCTCCTTCATCTTTACAGTACAAACAACCTTACCCATCATCTGTACAGTGCAAGCAACCTTCTTCTTCCGGACAATATGATTAACCTTCTACCCACAGACGGAACCGAAGAACAGTATCCTGCGCGTAGGATGAAAGGAACACACAGGGTGTGGAGGAAAACCAACCTAAACGGCCATCTAAGGTGAAAAGGGAAATGCGCCAAGCCGACGAATGGACGGTTAGCAGGCTTAATTAGGCCACGAAGAACCCCCTCCACGTACGAGTCGGAAGATGGGGGAGGACGTGGGGTGGGGGTGGGGTCAGCAAGGGAGAGCATCAAGCTGTTGGGCAAGCTAGTCACGGGCCGATCATAGGCTCACTGGTCTGACACACGTCTTCGGATTCCTCACTGAGCCTGCCTGTACGACAATCAAGACACACACAGAGAAGGGCGAGAGAGGGTGGGGAGTGGGACACACAGGGAGAGAAAGAGGAAGGGCGACAATCAAGACCACACACAGAGAAGGGCGAGGGTGTGTGGTGAGTGGGACACACAGGAGAGAAAAGAGTGAAGGAGGTAAGAAGCGGGAAGAAATCGAGTGGGATCGAAGAAAGAGAGACAGACAGACAGGCAAATACAAAGGAGTGAGAGAAAACAGAGAGAGAGAAAGAGAAAGAGAGAGAGGTGAGAGAGAGAGAGAGAGAGAGAGAGAGAGAGAGAGAGAGAGAGAGAGAGAGAGAAGAGAGAGAGTGAACGAGTGAGAGAGTTGGAAAGATACAGGTAAACGTACAATTTACATATCAAAACCAACCAATAACCGAAAAGGATGATAGTATTGAGAGTGTTGTGGGTACTGTTTCGAGACAGACAGACAGAACGGACGCGGACGGACGGACGGACAGACAGACAGACAGACAGACCACAGACAGAGACAATAGGAGAAAGTCATTGAGAGGAGCTGAGGAGAAGAGGACAACGAGAAAGAGATTGGGTGAAAACGCAGCGAGACGTGCATTCTGAGAGAAAAGCAGACAGACAGACAGAGAACAGATGAGAGGGATGGCCAGCCAAAGGAAGAGAGAGAGAGAGAGAGAGAGAGAGAGAGAGAGAGAGAGAGAGAGAGAGAGAGAAGCATAGTGTATTAGTTAAATCCCATGATTCCTTACAGTGGGCACAGAGAGAGAGAGAGAGAGAGAGAGAGAAGAGAGAGGGAGAGAAGCATAGTGTATTAGTTAAATCCCATGAATTCCTTACAGTGGGCAGAGAGAGAGAGAGAGAGAGAGAGAGAGAGAGAGGAGAGAGAGAGAGAGAGAGAAGCATAGTGTATTAGGTAAATCCCACGAATTCCTTACAGTGGGCAGAGAGAGAGAGAGAGAGAGAGAGAGAGAGAGAGAGAGAGAGAAGCATAGTGTATTAGTTAAATCCCATGAATTCCTTTTTAAGACAGCCAGAAAGAAAGGAGGGTGAAGGTGGAGGAGAACGATAGTGGCTCCGACACCAGGTTCACCACCCCCCCCCCCCCCCCCCCCCCCCCCCCCGAAAGGATTCATTCTGGTGACGGTCCATCACACATGAATGACTATTCTCCGCGCCATGAATGCAGCGCAAACAAGCCAACCAATGGATGAGTGCGCACGTGCACTCACACAACACACACACACACACACACACACACACAACACACACACACACCACCACCACCACCACCACCACCACCACCACCAACAACAACAACAACAACAACAACACAACTAACAGTGTCTAGGCACAAGCAAAAAGACAATACTGGTCATCTTTCTGTGTTAATGAAGTTTATAATCAAAAGACATGCAAAGGGTTTGGGAAAAAACTAACAACTATAAAAAATGGAATAAATTTACCAACTTGTCCAATAAGCTTAAACAATTCAGAATTACCTTCGAGCCTAGAAAAGGCAAAAGCACTTGCCGATATGTTTGCAATTTATAGCAGAATTAATGGATTGTCAGAAGAGAATAGAAAATTCAGAGAAGACCGGAAGAAAGAGATGATACACCAAGACACACAATTCATAGCTAACCTGTACATAAATGCTGAAATTACATATCATGAGTAAAAGAATGTATTTCCAGTCTTAACAATAGAAGGTCATCTGTTGGTATAGACAGAATCTCCAATGAAATGTTAAAACATTTGCCAAACTAAAGTTATAACCTTTCTTCATCTCTTTCTACAGAAATGCTGGTCAAGTGGCGATATTCCTCTCATTTGGAAACACTCAATCATTGTTCCAATTCACAAACCAGGCAAACCCAAAGCAGACAAAAGCAGTCCGATTGCTTTAGCAGCCCATACGTGTTAACTAGTGGAAAAAATCGTACTGAGTAGATTAGTCTATTATTGTGAAAAACACAATGAAATTCCTATCAATCAAGCTGGCTTTGAAAAAGTAGATCCACCATGGACCATTTGGTCAAACTAACTACACAAGCAAAACAACAGTCTTGCAAGGCGAAAGAAACATCCCACCAACCTTCTTTGACATCAGAAAAGCTTACGACCAGGTATGAAATGCTCGGCTTCTTCATAAACTTAAAACTGTAGGTATAACCAGTTATATGCATCATTATATTGCTAGTTTTTTTTATCAAATAGATTTCTACTGGTAAGAGTAGAAAACACAATATTCAAATCCTAGATAGCCACACATGGGTCTTTCACAAGGATCAGTCATTTCGCCTATTCTATTTAATATCATGTTATCA
>JADBJO010010293.1:22500-42500 GCA_016801955.1 Conus betulinus
TTACATAATCATTTTTAATCAATTAATCGTTGAAAATCAATCATTGAACAACCAATCGGGGCAATCGATTAATTAATCTATTGCGATGGGGGGTCCTGTTGTTCACCTTCAAAAGGACTGGGCAGAGACGGAACAGAAGGCAGGGGGACAAGATAATGGAGGTAAAAAAATCCTTTTGACCTGACATTGACCACATCCACCCTCCCCTCCTCTTCCCCCCTCCACTTGTCTCTTTGTGATATTCCACTCCACGCGAAAACGCACTAAGCAATGCACTAACTAAAAAAAAAAAAAAAAAAAAAAAAACCTGAAAAAAGAACCGGACACCCTGGGGAAACCCACACACACACACACACAACACACAACACCACACACCACAGCACAACACATTAACTCGACGAAATTTTACAACACGAAAACTTGAAATGTGTGGTGAAACAAAATGAGAGAGAGAGAGAGAGAGACAGCGAGAGAGTAGAGAGAGAGAGAGAGAGGGGGGGGTGATGCGGGAGGGAAGGGTGAGGGTGGGGGTTGAGGAGGTGAGGACATAACAAGCGAGGGACACAAGGCCCTCTGGTGCCGAGCGTTGTGACAGCAACACTCGCGGGGGGGGGGGGGGGTGTGTGGGGGGGTCACTGGGGGGTGTGAAAGGAACAATGTCCAACAAGCCAACGCTCCACACTGATTATTATCCTGACTCATCGTCCACAGCAGAGAGAAGGGAAAGTAAAAAAAAAAAAAAAAAAAAAAGTAAGGTGGTCCACCCAACAAAGGAAGAAACAACTCACTGTTGCGACTTCTTTTGGTCTTTTCGTGTGGTGGCACAATAAATCTTTTTTTCTTTTCTTTTCGCGTCTTTCAATCTCATTTCATTTCCGCCTTTGAAACCAACCCACTCGTGAGAAAGCGTAACGAACGATTCGGCCAATTTGCAAAGCTCGACACATACAGAAAGAGGCAAGCCCACAGACAGACAGGAAGGAGACGGTGTGTTTTTCAGTCTTCTTATCCCTTTACATCCACTTTCATCTTGGACGCAAACCCGATAAATGTGGTCTTTAGGGTCGTAAAACATCAGCATGGAAACCTTTTTACTTTTTACCTTTCTAATTACGGGCACCCTCCTATCCCTCTCTCTTCTCGCCTATTAATAGTAAGTGTCCTATGGCAGGGGCGGGATCCGATGCGCAGTTTTTTTTTTTTCTCCTGAGTCAAGCTCTGCTCAACACAGCGTGTTTGCACTTGGTGCGTCATTCTTTCCGGCTTCTTTCACGGTAAAGGTCCGTACACGTGTTAAGTTTTACCAGCAAGTAGGAAAGTACATGTGTGGTGGTGGTGTCAAAGTGGGCAGAAACTTTGTGCACATAATGACAGCAGATAACGTGAAAGATGAGAATCGTGAACGATTTTTTGAGCCAGTGGTTCGTAGTGAAACTCCCTCGTTGGACCACATCGAATGCGAGTAGAATTTTGAGCCGAGCCTCGGCTTTCTGTGCGAGTCCGAGGAGGGGGTGGGGAGGGAAGAAAGGGGTTGGGGGGGTGGGGGGTGTTTAAAAAGAAGGACACGACACCGCGTGGCGATGAATCACCTCTGTGTGGACACGCGGTACAAACTGACACTTTTCAGACTTGCGACTGCGGTTATGAGATATGAGACCTTATGACCTTCAAATGCGTTATGGTCACCACCAGTTTTTCACATCGTTTTTTTCTCAAAATACAAAAACGTTTAATACCGTTTAACATTTCTTTTCCCATTGCAATAAAACTAACTAACTATACAAAAAATGTTCCTATGAAAATATATATTTACTTTAATATTGTTGAAAACAAACAATGGTGTTTCCTGTGATTTTGTTTCCCTGTTTGATTTTTTGAAACTCTGGAAGTTATCAAACGGACTCTCTCACAGAACAAAATCGAACGGTTTTTTTGTTTTTATTTTTTTCGTTTTTTCACGATTTTTTTCCACCTTTCCCTCCCACCTTTCTTCTCCGCGTGACAAACATAAATAAACAAATAAATGCATAAATAGATAATAAATGAGTAAATGAATAATAATGAGCAAATAAACGAAGAAATAAGTAAACAAACAAACAAACAAATAAATAAATGTACTAAATAAATGGGGGAAGAGGTCGGAATGGGGCACTCAAGGGAGCGAACTTGGCACCGTATGACTTGCGCTTGGGGTTATGGTGTGTTGGACAGGCCTTCAGGCGCTGGTCAGACAGCAGGTCAAAAACGGACATGACGATTCACAGGGTAGTTTCGTCCATACATTTGTTAGATTTCGGATACACAATTCTTTTCGGTTTGGTAAAAAAGGAGACGTAATAAATAAGAATGCGACAAAGGAGGGAGAGAGATGAACCGCCAGAAACAAAAATAAGGATAGTAAACCGCCGAGGGCAGGTGGGGACGAACCGAAAAAGGACATTTGCTTTATAAATGACCAATAGTCGGGGCAGAAACAAATATATACCAATGGGTAATAATCTCGATAAGCTTATCTGCCAAAAAAGCGTTTACACCCGAAAATTAACACACAAAAAATAATGTCTGTTGTTGTATCAAAAAAACAAAACAAAACAGAAAAAAAACTATGCATATCACAGGTGGAAAAAAAAAAGTGATTAGCTGAAATAGGCACACAAATCCAAAACAAAAAACAACAAAAAAAAATCTTCAACATCACCTGCACCAACGTCAGCGGTGAGGGCGGCACCAAAGACAAACACAGCTGCGACTCCCCGCCGTGGAACTCACACTGACGGTGGGAAGACATGAACTACGAAACCAGAAAACGACTCGATACATCAGCTGCAGGTTTGACAACGGCCGCAGTACGTGTGAAAACGGCGGGTGGTCTGGCACCACACACACACACCCTTAACTGCCAACAACTCGCATTGACCTTGGACACCATTCACACTGGACACGAATCGGAGAAGAAGCGTCGCCATTTGCTCCCTTTTATATGGCCTGCACTAGCCCGGGATCTTTGTGGGTGTCAGTGCGTGGTGTGACATTCTTAATTGAAGTGCTCATCAGACTTTTTTTCTGCAGTCGTCTGTCGCTGTCGCTGTCTGTCACACACGGGTGAGTCCAACGGGTAAGGCAGCAAGTCAAATGTTTCCCAAGGACTGAATGTTCTCCACTGCTCTTTAATTAATTCGAATTCGTGCCTTTTGTTGGTGAGCTGACCACGAGGGCGAGACGTGTACCACGACTCTTGTCCGTGTCAATCACCGCGGGCATGGCAAAACGGATCGTACCCTCCCATGAGCGTGTAGTACTGCCCCGCAGACATTGGCTAGGGGGGGCCATCTCGAGGAGGGGTGGGGGGGGAGGTACCTCTCGTTCTATGCGCAGTATGGCCTGGCTGGTATTTTCGAAAGCATGTCCTTCAGAGGGTAGGGAGCGGGGCAGGGAGCCTAGTGCCTTCTTTGACTGCAAGGCATACATCGGACGCCTTCAGCCCCAAAAGGAGAAATCTCCACAACAGCTGGTGCCTGGACCCGCTGTCGTGTGTGAATGGCGTGGTCAATGTACTGCCTCTTCACTGACCAGTCCTCCTTCATGTCCCCCCTTTGTCCTTGGCGACGTGGACGGTTTTCGTCACTGCTATCACGTCGCTGACATGTTCGTCTGATGGAGGTCAAAATCACACCAATTGTCTCCCTTGATAAACTCGTATACTTCCATGGCTAATACTGTTGCCACAGTTTAAGGTACAGAACCTGAGCATAAACACACACACACACACACACACACACACACACCTCTATGCAGTCCCCTTTTAATTGCTGCCCGAGAAAACAAACTCCAGTTTAAGAATGAATCAGTGTGCGTGCGTGTGTGTGTGTGTGTGTGTGTGTGTGTGTGTGTGCGTGCGTGTGTGTGTGTGTGTGTGAATACGTGCGGCATATGCTTGCGATCATACTCCTGCCCTTCGTAAAGTGGTCCACTTCAGAACTGTTTCCCTAGAAACGAATTTCAGAGTCGCTGTTGCATTGGCCCACCACGACCCACACTCCACAACCTTGATGTCTGGTTACTTCACACACAGTGTAACCTGAGGGGCTTCCCTAGAAACAAAACAGTATTCAGAGTCGCTGTTAACTGAAGGGGCTGGCCCCACACAAGACCCACACTTCACAACACTCGTGATGTCTGGGCTTACTTCACACACAGACAGTGTACTGTGAGGGGCTTCCTTAGCACACACACAGTATATGGTCCGACTATTAACTGAAGGGGCTTGCTTCACACACACAGACACACACAGTATGATCTGACTGTTAACTGGAGGGGCTTACTTCACACACAGACAGTATGGTCTGACTGTTTTGAGGGGATTACTTCACATACGCACACACACAGTATGGTCTGACTGTTATTGAGGGCTTACTTACACACAGACACACAGTATGGTCTGACTGTTATTGAGGGGATTACTTTCACACACACACAACACACACACACACACACACTTCACACACAGAGAGTATGGTCTGACTGTTATTGAGGGCTTACTTCACACACAGACACACACAGTATGGTCTGACTGTTACTGAGGGCCTTACTTCACACACAGACAGTATGGTCCGACTGTTATTGAGGGCCTTACTTCACACACAGACAGTATGTCCGACTGTTATTGAGGGGCTTACTTCACACACAGACAGTATGGTCTGACTGTTATTGAGGGCCTTACTTCACACACAGACACACAGTATGGTCTGACTGATATTGAGGGCCTTACTTCACACACAGACACACAGTATGGTCTGACTGTTATTGAGGGCCTTACTTCACACACAGTATGGTCTGACTGTTATTGAGGGGCTTACTTCACACACAGACACACAGTATGGTCTGACTGTTATTGAGGGGCTTACTTCACACACAGACACACAGTATGGTCTGACTGTTATTGAGGGGCTTACTTCACACACAGACACACAGTATGGTCTGACTGTTATTGACGGGCTTACTTCACACACAGACACACAGTATGGTCTGACGGTTATTGAGGGCCTTACTTCACACACAGACACACAGTATGGTCTGACTGTTATTGACGGGCTTACTTCACACACAGACACACAGTATGGTCCGACTGTTATTGAGGGGTGTAGGAGCGGAAGAAGAAATGCAACTGCAGGCGTTTGATTTCCCACCGTTAATGACGGCGTTTTCTCTGTGTAAACTAATTATTCGCATTCATCACCTCGCGCTTTGGCCATGATACAGGAAGGGACTGGATACAGCAGAAGAAGGTGACGGAAGTTTGTTCCCTCTCTCTCTCTCTTTCTGTCTCGCTGTCGGTCTGTGTCTGTCCGTCTGTCTGTCTCTCTCTGTCTGTCTCTCCCTCTCTCTGTCTGTCTGCCTCTCTCTCTGTCTGTCTGTCTGTCTGTCTCTCTCTCTCTCTCTCTTTCTTTCTCTCCCTGTCTCTCTGTCTGTCTGTTTTCCCTCTCTATGTTCCACTTTCATCTGAAGTCACGATTCATCCCCCCGTCTGTTCCACTTTCACCTGGTGTCACGATTCATTCCCCCCGTCTGTTCCACTTTCACCTGGTGTCACGATTCATTCCCCCGTCTGTTCCACTTTCACCTGGTGTCACGATTCATTCCCCCGTCTGTTCCACTTTCACCTGGTGTCACGATTCATTCCCCCCCGTCTGTTCCACTTTCACCTGGTGTCACGATTCATTCCCCCGTCTGTTCCACTTTCATCTGAAGTCACGATTCATTCCCCTGTCTGTTCCACTTTCATCTGAAGTCACGATCCATTCCGCCGTCTGTTCCACTTTCACCTAAAGTCACGATCCATTCCCCAGTCTGTTCCACTTTCATCTGAAGTCACGATCCATATGCAACTTGACCCATCTTCCTAAATCAACATTCAAATGTCCCTGAATCAAAAACATCGTGGAGTTTAGCGGTTGTTTCCCTCTGAATATTGTCAACAATGCCGTAGCCTTGACAGAAAACTGTCCATTTTAAACACACACACACACACACACACACACACACACACACACACGTTTTCGTGATGGACCGTCCTACAACTCCCATCCAATGGCAAACAATGGGTAGCAATAAACATTAGTGTATGGAAGGGTTTACAGTATGGCAAGCAATGACAGCAATAAACAGTGGTGTAAAGAAAGGTTCACAATATGGCAAACAATGGCTGCAATAAAACATTGGTGTAAGGAAAGGTTCACAGTATGGCAAACAATGATAGCAATAAACATTGGGTGTGAGGAAAGGTTTACAGTATGGCAAACAATGATAGCAAGAAACATTGGTGTGAGGAAAGGTTTACAGTATGGCAAACAATGATAGCAATAAACATTGGTGTAAGGAAAGGTTTACAGTATGGCAAACAATGATAGCAATAAAACACTGGTGTGAGGAGAGGTTTACAGTATGGCAAACAATGGCTGCAATAAACATTGGTGTAAAGAAAGGTTTACAGTATGGCAAACAATGATAGCAATAAACACTAGTGTAAGGAAAGGTTTACAGTCTGGCAAACAATGATAGCAATAAACATTGGTGTAAGGAAAGGTTTACAGTCTGGCAAACAATGATAGCAATAAACATTGGTGTAAGGAAAGGTTTACAGTATGGCAAACAATGATAGCAATAAACACTGGTGTAAGGGAAGGTTCACAGTCTCCCGTGATTCTTTGTAATTTGCTATCAATGATGAATTTTCTTTTTTTCTACATTAGTTGTTTTTGTTGGGTTTTTTTTTATAGATCGACCGTCTTCGTAGTGGACCTGCACCTCCCAAAGAATGGCATAAAACATTAATTCTAAAGCTTACACTGGAATTAATGAAAGCATAAAACGTTAATTCTAAAGCGTACACTGGATTAATGAAAAGTATAAAACATTAATTCTAAAGCATACATTGGATTAATGACGGCATAAAACATTAATTCTAAAGCATAACATTGGATTAATGAAAGCATAAAAAACATTAATTCTAAAGCATACACTGGATTAATGAAAGCATAAAAACATTAATTCTAAAGCATACAAGGGATTAATGAAAGCATAAAACATTAATTCTAAAGCATCCACTGGATTAATGAAAGCAGTAAAAACATTAATTCTAAAGCATCCACTGGATTAATGAAAAGCATAAAAACATTAATTCTAAAAGCATACGTTTGATTAATGAAAGCATAAAAACATTAATTCGAGAGCATACACTGGATTAATGAAGCATAAAACATTAATTCTAGAGCATGCATTGGATTAATGAATGTATTAAACATTAATTCTAAAGCCCTCACTGGATTAATGGAAGCGTTTTTGTTGGTCATGATTCTTTGCACCCTTAATTTCAAGGACGATGGCTTTTTTCAGTGCCGCAAATTGAACCTAACCCCCCTTCTCTGCACGTTCCAACCAGTCTCCTGTCTCTCTCTGTCTTTTTTCTCTCCTCTGCAACGCCTTTTACGGTCAACGTGACTGCTTTTAATTGCTTTGAAATAAAAGAGAAAGAAACATAACTGCACCGCTACACTTCTTAAATAAACACAGGAAGGAAAACATTAATATTGAAACATTATTCATGTTCATGTATTATTTGAAAACGTAAACCTAGGGGTGTATCATGACAAACTGATAATGCAAACCGGGCCAACCACCCAATACTCGTATTTCCTTAAAACGGATTAAAACGGGACTCTAGCTTTAAAACATGAGCTAAATTCTATTTTCTCCAGAAAATAATTTTTTTTTTTTCAGTGTGCGACTGTTTTCTATTTCATAGCACACACTACTATTTATTCCAGATTTTTTAAACGCCCATCAGTAGATTTCATCACACACACACAACCGCAACGCCCATTAGAGACAAACCGAGCAGATTGCAGCGAAGAACTTCTGTGTTATGCATGGGAGGTTTTGAATTTTGTTTGTGTACACTTTTATCATTTTCTACGCTGTGAATGTTCTTGGCTGTTAGTATGCTGCAGCACGGTTATCTGCCTAAACACGGTTTTCTCCCGTGGGCACAATACCAAAGGGAGATCATTAATGCCAAATGTACCTGGACAAATGTGTAGTCTAAATGCAGTTCCACGGCCTCGTTCTGCTGGTATCAATGGGCAATGACAGGGGCAAGATTCATCCGTTGAACTTTGATTTTTTCCTTCCCCAGCACACTTCCTTTATTTCCGTTTTTCTCTGCGCACGTACTTCGTTTCATTTGCTGTCGTTTAAGATTAAACTGGTCATTGGAAAAAAGGTGGATTAAGTGACGGGATACATCAGAACTGTCAGAAGGTGAGAAACATTCAAACAGAATAGAATCATTTTGGCAGCAGGGAGGGATGACATTTATATATGCTAACCATTTCTTCTTCACGTCTTAACGGGGATTAGAAGCACAGAGGCTCTTTCAGAACTCATTAGTATCACACATCTAATTACATCAATGCTTCCTTGACGTTAAATGACGATATACCAGTCAATATATAATGTGGTATTTCTCACCACCAAGAGTTCAAAGACCGAATCCAACTGCACCCCAAAGCAGCCAGTAAGCATTTAGAAAAGCCGAAGAGAAGAACGCATTGTAAGATAACAAACTGATGGAAACCGAAAAATCACTATTTCAGGAGAATGAAGTGTCAGGGGAAATCTTTGAGCCCATGTGCGAGGATTCATTTACAGGATACAAGGGAGGTAAACAGGTGTCAACAGATAGAGTGGTCGACTCCACTGTCACCGTCAGTTACGGAAGTGCCGACAGCAGCTAAGACCTGTGCAGAACACGCGGGCTCGGATCTCCTACGAGATGTAATCTCCCGCTGACTGACCTAACAATAATGCGTTGAAGAAACAAATCATCACCGCTGATTGACCTAGCAATAATGCGTTGAAGAAACAAAATCATCACCGCTGATTGACCTAGTAATAATGCGTTGAAGAAACAAAATCATCACCGCTGATTGACCCTAGTAATAATGCGTTGAAGAAGAAACAAAATCATCACCGCTGATTGACCTAACAATAATACGTTGATGAAAGAAAATTATCACCGCTGATTGACCTAATAATAATGCATTCAAGTAATAAAATTATCACCGCTGACTGACCTAAACATAATACATTGAAGACATAAAATTATCATCGGTGATTGACCTAACAATAAAACGTTGAAGAAATAAAATCATCACCGCTGACTGACCTAACAATAATGCGTTGAAGAATAAAAATCATCACCGCTGACTGAAATACCTAACAATTAAAATATGCGTTGAAGAAATAAAATTATCAGTAGTAGTAGAGCCGGGGGAAACAAGTGCAGGCTAAAATACCTCCATCATTACAATGACTTGGCAAACATTTAAAATATATATATATATATATATATATATATATATATATATTCTCAATTTTTAAAAAAATCAGCTTCCTTCATGGTCCAAGCGTCTCAAAACTGGGCTTATCAATTACAGACTCTGAGATGAACATTGAACTGGTTTGACTGTACGGCCATCAGTGGTAAACAGACTTTTTTTGTGTGTGTGCAGATTTGGACGGATCTGAAAACATCTGTTTTCGATCATTTTTTTGTGTTTTTTTTTGTTTTTGTTTTTCTCATATTGCCAGACGATCTTTAGCGAAGCTGTGAACTTTGGGTTTCAGATCGGTGTACGGGAGAGATGGTAAGGACAGCCCCCCCCCCCCCCCCCCCCCCCCCCCCCCCCCCCCCACCCCACACACACACACACACACACGCACACAAAAAAAAAAAAAAAAAAATCTCCAGCAGTCTAATTGGATCGAATACGGGAGCGAGTCCTAGCAAAAAACAAACAAACAAAAGTTGCAACCATCAGCGTTCGCAAGTATAAACACCAAAACGAGGGGAGGGAGAGAGAGAGAGAGAGAGAGAGAGAGAGAGAGAGAGAGAGAGAGAGAGAGAGACAGAGACAGAGACAGAGAGGGGGAGGGGGGGAGGGGCTCATGTCCGACAGGGGATGTAATTCTACTTTTCGCAGGTAAGGATTTAAACACTTAAGGTTGTTCCCCTGCAATAGGCCGCGCCTACCCCCTCCCCTACACTCCATCCCCCAACTCACCGGCACCGGCTTTAAACGCTCAGGTTTGTTCCCCTTCTACAGATCACTCCTCATCCCCCATTCCACCTCCCCCTTCCCCCCCCCCCCCCCCCCCCCCCCCCCCCTTTTTTTTTTTTAACCCCTCTCTTTATTTCGTTCCCTGGTCGTTTAGCAGTACACATGATAATACATTTTGTAAGTGCTCTGGACTTAGATCGCCGCAGCTCTGAACTCATTCGAACTGTTGTACAAACGTTCTGCGCATGGTGTGTGTGTGTGTGTGTGTGTGTGCGTGTGTGTGTGTGTGGTGTGTGTGTGTGTGTGTGTGTGTGTGTGTGTGTGCGTGTCTGTGTGTGTATGTGTGTTTGGTGTGTGCGTGCGTGCGTGCATGCGCGCGCGCGCGTGCGTGCGTATGTGTTGTGTGTGTGTGTGTGTGTGTGTGTGTGTGTGTGTGTGTGTGTGTGTGTGTTGTGGTAGGCGTGTGTGTGTGTGTGTGTGTGTGTGTGTGTGTGTGTGTGTGTGTGTGTGCTTGTGTGTATGTAACGTGTGTCTATGCGAGTCTGTGTGTGCAAGCAAGCGCGTATGTGTCCGTGCGTACGTGCGTGGCGCGCGCGCGCCTGTGTGTGTGTGTGTGTGTGTGTGTGTGTGTGTGTGTGTGTGTGTGTGTGTGTGTGTGTGCGCGCGCGCGCGTGCGTCTGTGTGTGTGTGTGTGTGGTGTGTGTGTTGTGCGCGCGCGCGCGCGCGCGCGCATGTGTGTGTGAGTGTTAATGTATGTGTGTGAAATTCTCCTGCTGAACTTGCCTGCGTATTGTTTCTTTCTTGAAAAACACTGTTTTAGATATGCAGCAGAATTCACCCAATATCAAATCTGTCCTTTTTGCTTATTTGGAAGCGACTGCTCTCACGCAGGAAGCCACGATCCAAAACCAACCCTGATGAGGTTTTCCTCGAGTGCTAGGCAGCTCTGATATTGCCCTTTGCGGTCGGCTGGGCTGTAAGCAAAATTACCCGACCCTCCTAGCGTGTCGGTCCTGATGACTTCCGTGTTGTGGGAACACTACAACTGATAAAGCACTCCTTCACTTTGCGGTATTTCTTACTCCCCCTTCCCCCTTGAACGCAAACTCTGTCTGTTCGATGTATTCAGTTTAAGAGGGACAGATTCTGATGTTTGTTCCCTATCTGGATATTAAAGGCACACACGCTCAATTGTGAGGCACACGGGCCCTTACACACACACACACACACACACACACACACACACACACACACACACAAACACACACATTTACATATATATATATATATATATATGCATGTGTGTGTGTGGTGCGGCGGGGGTCGCGCGCGCGCGCGCGCGCGTGTGTGTGTGTGTGTGTGTGTGGGTGTGGTGTGTGTGTGTTGTGTGGTGTGTGTGTGCGAGTGCGTGTGTAAGAGCATGGATTCATAGTATTGCCCCAGAAAGACAGACAGACAGGCAGAGAGAGAGAGAGAGAGAGAGAGGAGAGAGAGAGAGAGAGAGAGAGGAGGAAATCTGTTGCTCGTTTATTATTTCGATTCCTTGCAAACATACCTGTCGAAGTGAGTTTTTTTTTTTTTAATCTTTATTCGTTTGGTTTGATGCTCCTACATTTATATGCTTTATTTTGTGTTACACAGATATGTGTGGAAATATTCTTTGCTTTTTTACTAATCGTTATTCATTTAATTCGTTAAATTACACACTAACGTACTTGATTAAAAAAAAAAAATCGCTCAAGAAGTATTTCTTTACTTCTCTTGTATTTATTTACTTCCCTTGTCCCTCGTGTCATTCATTACGTCTGCCTGTATTTACATCGTCTATTTCATGATGACAGACAGAGACTGGGTAATGATCGTCGACCCCAGGTCACCATACACGTGACTATGTATCACTTCTCTTGACTATGTAGAGAGTGACAAATCGGGCAAGGAAAGGGAGAGATCCGGAGTACGTTTCTGAGCACCGCACGTAAGACAGGGAGGGGGCAGGGGGGGGGAAGTGAGGGGGAGTGGAATCCAGGGGTGTGGGGGAGGGGGGCGTGAGAGACGAAAATTTTTTGTTTTTTTTTTTTTTTTTTTTTAGGAGATGGGGGGGGAGATGGGGGGGGTCACCCTTCGTCTGCAGTGCCGAGGGGATTCGGTCTTTCTCTGTCCCAAAGGCGGGGGCAAAAACCTGGACAAATCCTGGTGGACAAAACCCAGGGACAAATCGTGCCTGTCCACGATCAGAGGTCATTCTCAGATGTTTTTCGATTTTTCAAAAGAAGAAACGAGACATTTTGTTTAGGACTCCATGACGAATTCAGTTCCCTGCACGATGGGGATTGGGCAGTAACACCCTTCCCGTCTGCAGTCCCACGAGGTGAGATTCGGTATCTCCCTCTGTCCCACTCCATCCCCAGTGATCCCCAATGCCATCGGCAGTGACAAACTATCCCCCAATTTCACCCAATCCATCGGCAGTCATGAACTATCCCCCAAATGCCATCGACAGTCACACAAACTATCGTGCCAGTGCTGTCCCCAATGCCATCGGCAGGGCACAAAATTCTCCAGAGTCACACAACTATCCCCCATGCCATCGGCAGTCACACAAACTATCCCCGGCAGTGCTATCCCAAGTGCTATCCCCAATGCCATCGGCAGTCACAAAACTATATCCCACCATCCCCCAGTGCTATCCCCCCCCCATGCCACTATCGGCAGTCACACAAACTATCCCCCATGCTATCCCCCATGCCATCGGCAGTCACACAACTATCCCCCAATGCCATCGGCAGTCACACAACTATCCCCCATGTCGGCAGTCCCCCAATGCCATCGGCAGTCACACAACTATCCCCAATGCCATCGGCAGTCACACAACTATCCCCCAGTGCTATCCCCCAATGCCATCGGCAGTCACACAACTATCCATCCCCAATGCCATCGGCAGTCACACAACTATCCCCCAGTGCTATCCCCCAATGCCATCGGCAGTCACAAACAACTATCCCACAGTGCTATCCCCCAATGCCATCGGCAGTCACCAACTATCCCCCAATGCCATCGGCAGTCACACAACTATCCCCCAGTGCTATCCCCCATCCCCCATGCCATCGGCAGTCACACAACTATCCCCCCCAATGCCATCCCAGTGCTATCCCCCAATGCCATCGGCAGTCACGTCACACAACTATCCCCCAGTGCTATCCCCCAATGCCATCGGCAGTCACACAACTATCCCCAATGCCATCGGCAGTCACACAACTATCCCCCAGTGCTATCCCCCAATGCCATCGGCAGTCACACAACTATCCCCCAGTGCTATCCCCCAATGCCATCGGCAGTCACACAACAACCCCAGTGCTATCCCCCAATGCCATCGGCAGTCACACACACAACTATCCCCCAGTGCTATCCCCCAATGCCATCGGCAGTCACACAACTATCCCCCAATGCCATCGGCAGTCACACAAACTATCCCCCAATGCCATCGGCAGTCACACACAACTATCCCCCATGTGCTATCTATCCCCCAATGCCATCGGCAGTCACACTATCCCCCACTATCCCCCAATGCCATCGGCAGTCACACAACTATCCCCCATGCCATCGGCAGTCCACAACTATCCCCCAGTGCTATCCCCCAATGCCATCGGCAGTCACACAACTATCCCCCAGTGCTATCGGCCCCCCAATGCCATCGGCAGTCACACAACTATCCCCCAATGCCATCGGCAGTCACACAACTATCCCCCAATGCCAGTTGGAAATCACACACCGGTGAAAACACTTTGGATCAGATTTTGTTTAATCAAGTCAAACGTTACACATTGTATGCACTATAGTAATGAGTCTTCCCTCGCCTGCAAGTTTGCACATTCTCTCTCTCTCTCTCTCTCTCTCTCTCTCTCTCTCTCTCTCTCTCTCTCTCTCTCACACACACACACACACACACACACACACACACACACACACACACAAATATTCATTTAAGTATCCACGAAGGATGCCATAAATTGGAAAAATCGAGTTGGAATTCTACTGATAATACAAGATGCGGATGCTTCTTCTAATAAGACCAGGTGATCTCTTTCATCTCACACAACTGACTACAATATGAAAAAAAGACCTTACAAGAATTACCGACCGACTTCTTTCGATGCTCTTTGAAACCAAATTCAGTAACAAAGTAACAGTAATTCCAAGTCATGTTTGTTGTTTTTTCTCTTCCTTTTCTATCTACTTATTTTTGTTTTGTTTTCCTCTTCCTTTTTTATCTACTTATTTTTTTTTTTTTTTTTCTCTTCCCTTTTTTGTCTACTTACCTTTGTTTTGTTTTTCTCTTCCTTTTTTATCTACTTATTTTTTTTTTTTTTTTTCTCTTCCTTTCTATCTACTTATTTTTTTTGTTTGTTTTTCTCTTCCTTTTTATCTACTTATTTTTGTTTTTTTTTTTTCTTTCTTCTTCTTCTTCTTTTTTTTTTGGCGAACAGCTGAAACAATGTTACCAAGTCCTATGAGATGACACTCTCGGCTTTTGTTGTACGATACACCACCTGATGATCTTACGGTTAACTTTGTTCATGATGTAATCCCCAGTCAAGCTGGCTCTTTACACTGATTGTGTAACAACCAGTTGTTTTTCTCTTTCACTGACATTTATGCTCCCGTATCAATGATACTTATATATATGCAATATCCAAGATTTATGCCTGCATATGAATGCACACATTCATCTGCAAACACAATCACATCCACATACATTAATACACTACTCAACTGTTTGTTTGTTTTTTGCGTTGCTTTCTTTTTCTTTTTCCTGTTGCCTCTACCGCTTTCTGTCTGATATCACTTTTGGTGAGCAGATGTTGAACTAAAGATCACACACACACACACACACACACACACACACACACACACACACACCATCCTCTCTCTCTCATTCCTCTCTCTCTCTCACACACACACACACACACACACACACATAGAATCACACGTATGCGCACGCGCGAACACACACACACACACACACACACACACACACACACATGTAAGTACGCACACACACACACACACACACACACACACACACACACACACACATACACACACACACACACACACACACACATAGATGTGTTATATGGTAAGATCAATAGTAATCATGCGATGACGTTTTGAATGCTCTTGTTGATAATGATAACTGTTACGATGACGATGATGGACGTAATGATGGTCATGACAATGAACAAGAAATGCATTCTTGGAGAAGCGTTATCCTCACCATGAAAATAAGAGTAATAAGTATACTTCATCTCCATCTCCAATGCAAAATAGAGTAATAAGTATACTTCATCTACATCTCCAATGCAATTATTCATCAACTACAACTACTATCATTGCTGGCGATGAGAACGGTTACTGCAAACTGCTCTGAGAGAGAGAGAGAGAGAGAGAGAGAGAGAGAGAGAGAGAGAGAGAGAGAGAGAGCGAGTCACACAGACAGGCAGGCAGACAGGCAGAGTGGCGGTAGATCGACTGACAGAGAATCAGACGGAATGAACACAGGCAGGCAGGTAGATATACAGACCGAGAAACTAAACTGGTGTGTGTGGAGAGAGGGCAGGGAAGGGGGGGGGGGGGGGGGGGGGGGGCTGAAAGGAGGGGCCTGATTTACATGTCACCGACAGTGTGCTGGCCTCCACTTTTCTGTATTGCGTTGATAGGGGACACTGAAGCATGAAGAAGAAGAAAACGGGCATAAAAAAACATTTAGCGTGATAAAGTATGAATGCGGAGGAAAATTAACCTGCGGTGTACCTGGTCGTAAACATTGTGCATCGAATGTAATGGAGCACAACAAGGTTAAGATGTAAAGAAAGTATTAAAAAAAAAAAAAAAAAAAAGGAGGGGAAAAAAACGAAAGATAAATCAGAGGTAGATGCCAATTAGACTGAAATTTCAAGAAAAAAAAAATCAGCGAACACACGAAGTCTTTTTGTTCGCTGCACGTGCAAGGTAGGCCCTTTTTGTTTGCTTGCTTGTTTGTTCGAACAGCACATGAACAGCATCTGTACGTCAGACTTGTAGCATGTCTAGAATGCCTACGAGATAAACTGTTTGGAAAAGGTGCAGAAATTGCTGCATTTATTACTGGTAATATTGACCGTCACCTCGTTGAAGTCGCCTTTCAAAACTGCCGATCACTCGAACGTCGTCGCCACAGTGCTTAAAGATGTCCCTCCAGAGTGACGATTCGTTACCTCCCCCTGTGAAATCAACTCTCAAAACAGCTGATTAGTCACACGGTCGCCACAGTGTAACCTCTCTTGTACCCGTTTTGCATCTTCGAGCCTAAGTTGTAATAATTCTCTTGCAGTGATTGTTCTCTACCTCCGCTTTCTGTTTCATGGTTCTTCTCAGTACTTTTCTCCCATTGCCCGATTCACCACCCTTCAACTGGACTAGGAGTTTCTACTCGAGGCGATGAGAACGCCACACAGACTTGTTAGTATTAGGTGGCATGCCTCTGTGAGTGATGACAGGGGTCAAACACCGCCAAGTCCACAGCTACTGATAAGTCTTATCCATGCGTCGAAAGTCGACACAAGGGCGTAACAAATCATTTTGTTTATTCGAAAGATTTCGTTGATTCTCATACGCTGCTAGATTTTTATTATTCCCTTGAGTTTTCTCTCTCTCTCTCTCTCTCTCTCTCTCTCTTCTCTCTCTCTCTCTCTCTCTCTCTCACACACACACACACACACACAAAACTAATTCACACACACACACACACACACACACACACACACACACACACACACACACACACATTCTTTTCTCAATTTTTAAGTCACTGTCTTACTGACACTGTTACAGAGGAATTGTTTGCCCGCTCCTCATTTTCGACAGTCTAAAAAAAGAGCCCTGTGTTGATGACTTGGCTGTGATGAAACTGACATGGTACTGTTAATGAGGTGAAGGATAGCAAAGAAACGGACATGATACTGTTAATGAGGTGAAGGATAACACAGAAACGGACATGGTACTGTTAATGAGGTGAAGGATAACAAAGAAACTGACATTCTACTGTTAATGAGGTGAAGGATAACAAAGAAACTGACATTCTACTGTTGATGAGGTGAAGGATAACACAGAAACGGACATGGTACTGTTAATGAGGTGAAGGATAACAAAGAAACTGACATTCTACTGTTAATGAGGTGAAGGATAACAAAAAGAAGCGGACATGGTACTGTTAATGAGGTGAAGGATAACAAAGAAACTCACATTCTACTGTTAATGAGGTGATGGATAACAAAGAAACTGACATTCTACTGTTAATGAGTGAAGGATAGCAAAGAAACGGACATTCTACTGTTGATGAGGTGAAGGAAAACAAAGAAACTGACATGATACCGTTAATGGCGTGAAGGATAACAAAGAAACTGACATGGTACTGTTAATGAGGTGAAGGATAACAAAGAAACTGACATTCTACTGTTAATGAGGTGAAGGATAACAAAGAAACTGACATGATACCGTTGATGACGTGAAGGATAACAAAGAAACGGACATGGTACTGTTAATGAGGTGAAGGATAACAAAGAAACTGACATGGTACTGTTAATGAGGTGAAGGATAACACAGAAACGGACATGGTACTGTTAATGACGTGAAGGATAACAAAGAAACTGACATGGTACTGTTAATGAGGTGAAGGATAAGCAAGATACAACTAACTTAATTACAAGCAAACGCCTCCACGTTGGCGTTGCTTGCAGTAACCCAGCACACACATGCTCGGAGTCACACGGAGCACACACATGAAAACTTCCCTTTGATGAAAAAGAGAAGTGCAGTTACAGTGGAATGCCAAGCTTGTCCATCGACCCACGTCCTGCCTATGCAACGCACAACAACGAAATCGGACGACACGTACAATGGACAGTAAGTGTTTGGTCCTAAACAGGCCATCACCTTTTGATCTTGATCCTTGTCAGCCAAAACACAACCACGAACAGAACACTCCGAGTGACCCTAACAATGGTAAACTCAACCACGAACAGAACACTCCGAGTGATCCTAACAATGGTAAACACAACCACGAACAGAACACTCCGAGTGACCCTAACAATGGTAAACTCAACCACAAACAGACGCACTACGAGTGACCCTAACAATGGTAAACTCAACCACGAACAGACAAACTCCGAGTGACCCTAACAATGGTAAACACAACCACGAACAGACGCACTACGAGTGACCCTAACAATGGTAAACTCAACCACGAACAGACGCACTACGAGTGACCCTAACAATGGTAAACTCAACCACGAACAGACGCACTCCGAGTGACCCTAACAATGGTAAACTCAACCACGAACAGATGCACTACGAGTGACCCTAACAATGGTAAACTCAACCACAAACAGACGCACTACGAGTGACCCTAACAATGGTAAACTCAACCACGAACAGACAAACTCCGATTGACCCTAACAATGGTAAACTCAACCACGAACAAAGCACTCCAAGTGATCCTAACAATGGTAAACTTGAACAGGAATGTGAAACGAGACGGAGGACATTGAAATAACAAATGAAAAGGAGATAATCAAGATGGTGACACAGTTGGTACCAGCTGGGGAAGTGGTGTACAGGCGTGTAAGGTGATAAATACTATCGGCTCTGAAGCCAAATACCACTCTTCCCAGGCTCCAATTTCATATGGTGGTTTTTCTTCTTCTTCTTTCTTCCTTTCTCTTTCTCTCTTTCTTATCTCTTCTTTCTTAATGTGTTGGATACAGTTTTTTTTGTCCTCCACAGGTGTACGGATTCGATCCAGACGATGTGACATCCCTAACACGCCCGACCCCCCTCCCTCATCTCCAGCCTCCCCCCATCTACCCCCACCCCCTGCAGTCAATAAGCTATAAACATGAACCGACTGGAGTTCCCCTCATCGAACCAGACGCTACGTGTAATGTTTCTCCCTGCGTAATGTTTTATTGGCTGGTCAGCGATAGTACCTATTTCAGGTACAGTTCTGCCTGCGCAATGTTTTACCGACGAGTCAGTTATAGTACCTATTTCATGTACAGTTCTGCTTGCGCAATGTTTTACCGACGAGTCAGTTATAGTACCTATTTCAGGTACAGTTCTCCCTGCGCAATGTTTTACCGACGAGTCAGTTATAGTACCTATTTCAGGTATAGTTCTCCTTGTGCAATGTTTAATTGACCAGTCAGTTGTAGTACCTATTCCAGGTATAGTTCTCCTTGTGCAATGTTTAATTGACCAGCCAGTTGTAGTACCTGTTTGAGGTACAGCCGATGTTTTATTGACCAGCCAGTTTGTAGTACCTGTTTCAGGTACAGCCGATGTTCTATTGACCAGCCAGTTGTAGTACCTGTTTGAGGTACAGCCGATGTTCTATTGACCAGCCAGTTGTAGTACCTGTTTCAGGTACAGCCGATGTTCTATTGACCAGCCAGTTGTAGTACCTGTTTCAGGTACAGCCGATGTTCTATTGACCCAGCCAGTTGTACCTGTTTCAGGTACAGCCAACCGACCACACAGGGCCTTTTCCTGGCCCTCGCCCTTCGCTCTGGATAGAGTCCTGTCCTGAAGATACACCAATGGGCAAACTCTGACACTTCACATGTATTTTGATAGATTTAACATATCTAAATATTTACGCACATTCACACACGCTGTCACCGATCGATCCATGGCCTTAAACCTTGACCTCTGGAGGTGACCAGGTTTTCCTTCGAATCATCTGCCCAGATTTAATCTTATAGAAAAATGACAAACATAACGGTGCCAGGACATTGCATCAAAAGGTTCTATGGGCACGTGAATCTGCAGAACGGACGATCGGCGTCA
>JADBJO010010293.1:52500-57990 GCA_016801955.1 Conus betulinus
TAGCTCTCCATCATCCATCTGACCCGGGTCCCTAACATAGATCCTCACTAAAATGTAGTTCTCCGTCATCCATCTGACCCAGGTCCGTAACATAGATCCTCACTAAAATGTAGTTCTCCATCATCCATCTGACCCGGGTCCTCAGCTCAGATCCCCGCCAAAATCTAATTCTGCATCCTCCCTCCCGCATTACACATCCTCACCAAACTTTGATTTTTCATCCTCCCTGATACATTACACATCCTCACCAAACTTTGATTTTTCATCCTCCCTAATACATTACATATCCTAACCAAACTTTGATTTTTCATCCTCCCTGATACATTACACATCCTCACCAAACTGATTTTTCATCCTCCCTAATACATTACACATCCTCACCAAACTGATTTTTCATCCTCCCTGATACATTACACATCCTCACCAAACTGATTTTTCATCCTCCCTAATACATTACACATCCTCACCAAACTGATTTTTCATCTTCCCTGATACATTACACATCCTCACCAAACTGATTTTTCATCTTCCCTAATACATTACACATCCTCACCAAACTGATTTTTCATCTTCCCTAATACATTACACATCCTCACCAAACTGATTTTTCATCCTCCCTGATACATTACACATCCTCACCAAACTGATTTTTCATCTTCCCTAATACATTACACATCCTCACCAAACTTTGATTTTTCATCTTCCCTGATACATTACACATCCTCACCAAACTGATTTTTCATCCTCCCTAATACATTACACATCCTCACCAAACTTTTGATTTTTCATCCTCCTAATACATTTACACATCCTCACCAAACTGATTTTTTCATCTTCCCTAATACATTACACATCCTCACCAAACTTTGATTTTTCATCCTCCCTAATACATTACACATCCTCACCAAACTGATTTTTCATCTTCCCTAATACATTACACATCCTCACCAAACTTTGATTTTTTCATCCTCCCTAATACATTACACATCCTCACCAAACTGATTTTTTCATCCTCCCTGATACATTACACATCCTCACCAAACTGATTTTTCATCTTCCCTAATACATTACACATCCTCACCAAACTTTGATTTTTCATCCTCCCTAATACATTACACATCCTCACCAAACTGATTTTTCATCCTCCCTGATACATTACATATCTTCACCAAACTGATTTTTTTTTCATCCTCCCTGATACATTACATATCCTCACCAAACTTTGATTTTTTTCATCCTCCCTAATACATTACACATCCTCACCAAACTGATTTTTCATCCTCCCTAATACATTACACATCCTCACCAAAAACTTTGATTTTTCATCTTCCCTGATACATTACACATCCTCACCAAACTGATTTTTCATCCTCCCTAATACATTACACATCCTCACCAAACTGATTTTTCATCTTCCCTAATACATACACATCCTCACCAAACTTTGATTTTTCATCCTCCCTAATACATTACACATCCTCACACAAACTGATTTTTCATCCTCCCTAATACATTACACATCCTCACCAAACTTTGATTTTTCATCCTCCCTGATACATTACACATCCTCACCAAACTTTGATTTTTCATCCTCCCTAATACATTACACATCCTCACCAAACCTGATTTTTTTCATCCTCCCTGATACATTACATATCTTCACCAAACTGATTTTTCATCCTCCCTGATACATTACATATCCTCACCAAACTTTGATTTTTCATCCTCCCTAATACATTACACATCCTCACCAAACTGATTTTTCATCCTCCCTAATACATTACACATCCTCACCAAACTTTGATTTTTCATCTTCCCTGATACATTACACATCCTCACCAAACTGATTTTTCATCCTCCCTAATACATTACACATCCTCACCTAACTTTGATTTTTTCATCCTCCCTGATACATTACACATCCTCACCAAACTGATTTTTCATCTTCCCTAATACATTACATATCCTAACCAAACTTTGATTTTTCATCCTCTATAATACATTACATATCCTCACCAAACTGATTTTTCATCCTCCCTGATACATTACACATCCTCACCAAACTTTGATTTTTCATCCTCCATAGTACATTACACATCCTCACCAAACTGATTTTTCATCCTCCCTGATACATTACACATCCTCACCAAACTGATTTTTCATCCTCCCTGATACATTACACATCCTCACCAAACTGATTTTTCATCCTCCCTAATACATTACACATCCTCACCAAACTGATTTTTCATCCTCCTCCCTAATACATTACACATCCTCACCAAACTTTGATTTTTCATCCTCCCTCATACATTACACATCCTCACCAAACTTTGATTTTGAATTATGCTGTCTTTAATCCGGATCCGCAGCCCGCACCACCAATCGTCACAAACACTCTAGCAGTCAGTGCGTGCGTGGCGTACGTGCGTGCATGCATTGTGTGTGTGTGTGTGTGTGTGTGGTGTGTGTGTGTGTGTGTGTGTGTGTGTGTGTGTTATGTGTGTGTGTGTGTGTGTGTGTGCGAGCGCGCGCGTGCGTGCATTGCGTGCGTGCATGTATCCGTGCATGTGTGTGCGAGCGTGCCCGCGTGCATTTTGTGTGTGTGTGTGTACGAGCGTGCGTGTGTGCACGCGCGCGTACGCGTTGGATTATGCCTTGGCAGATGTGGGGTTTAGTGGGATTTATGGACCAGTCTGCACACAGTTACATTTCGATGAAACTGAAACTGAAATGTGATGGTGTTTTGAAAACGCCCTTTTATATACGTCTATAAAGAGGGTTTTTAATCGATTTTCCTGTCATCATCGTGATCAATTCATCATCATCATTAAGACTATTATTATTTCTATTATTGTTACTATTATTATTATTGTTTCAAAATGGAGTGACTGATGGCTCTTCTTGCTGAAGGAGACTCAGGAGGTCGAAATGCATCGTGTCTTGTCCTGTGCTTTGTTTGTCAATGTCCTTGGCGGTAACTAACCCTCTCTCTCTTTCTAATTTTTCATTATTATTATTGTTATCATCATCATCATCATCATCATCATCATTATCATCATCATTGGTAGGCTACAGATGCTTTTGTTTGTCATCGTTATCCTCCTCCTCCTCCTCCTCCTCCTCCTCCTCCTCTTCATCATCATTGGCAAGGAAGGCGACAGTTTGCTTTTGTTTTCTTCCTCCTCCTCCTCCTCCTCCTCCTCCTCCTCCTCCTCCTCCTCCTCCTAATCATCATCATCATCATCATCATCATCATCAACATCATCATCATCATCATTGGTAGGCGACAGTTGCTTTTTGTCCGCTTCAAACAAAACACTGTGACAGAAATGTGCTCAAGAGAGTGTATTTTGCGCGTTTTAATTTTGTGCCACAATATTTTGCAATTTGTTTTTTTGCGCCAACGTTACCCAGTGGAGTATGTCTTTGCTTGTTTGTTTGTGCCTGTGAAAGACACACCTGGCCCAAAGTTACCCAGTGGAGTATGTCATTGCTTCTATGTGTGAGCCTGCTCGTCTGAAAGACACACCTGGCCCAATGTTACCCAGTGGAGTATGTCTTTGCTTGTTTGTTGGAGCCTGTGAAAGACACACCTGGCCCAATGTTACCCAGTGGAGTATGTCTTTGCTTGTTTGTTGGAGCCTGTTCCTCTGAAAGACACGCTTGGGTCGACATTGTCCATCAAAGCGTGTTAATTCTACCTGTACTAATCATGCGCTTTGGCATCATCAATCAAACGGTTGTATGGAGCTTTTCATTGGCTACTTGTCTGCATCCATCCTCTCTTTCCTTAGAGCACTTTTACAGACATGGAGGCGTTACCGTCTCAGCCTGCCTGTCACTTGCAATTGAATGTGAAATAATTACTGAGTGAACAGATGAAGAGGCGGGGAGGGGAGAGTGGATGGGGTGTAGGGGCATGGGGCGGAGGGTGGGGGGGGGGGGGGGGAGGGGGAGCGGAGAGAGATAATATTCGTCTGTCATGACATACATTTCCCGCGATAGTTAATTCATTTTTTATGTTTGTTTCCTTGTGTGACATTCCCCCTCAAAGGTGCAAATGTATGCATTTTCATTATGCTATATTTTTTTTTTTATCAGCTTCATTTTGTGTTTTTCCCTTGCGACAATATTTCCTAGTGGAAAACATTTTGCGATTTTTCTTGCTCAGAAGAATCTTCGAAGAAAAGTGTTTTGCGTTTTCTTAAGCAACAATATTTCTTGGGGAGTACGTTTTATGTGTCTTGTTTGTTATTTCAACATGCACTCGGCAGTTCCAGCAAATGGTTGTACCAAGCCTTTTCCTTGGTCTATTTGGTATACTTCCTTGCAACAATTTTATGTTACTGAAAATGTCCACATCTTAAAGACGCGATAAGCAGCAGGCATTTTTTATTTCTACATATTTGTTTTTTTTTTCTTCATCGTTGTTGTTGTTGTTGTTGTTGTTGTTGTTGTGGGTTGGTGGTGGTGGTGGGTAGTAGTAGTAGTAGTAGTATAGTAGTAGTAGTAGTAGTAGTAGTAGTAGTAGTAGTAGTAGTAGTGGTAATAGTAGTAGCAGTAGCAGAAGCAACAGCAGTGGTAGTAGCAGTAGAAGTAGTTGTGAGCAATAAGAATTGGAGCATGCTTAGTTTCGAGTTGTTCACAAACTTACTGTTAAGGTTTGATTGTTGTACTGGGCTACTAAACCCATCTGAATTGTTTGCTTCTCTTCGCTATTCAAACAGAATACTTTTCTTTTGAAATGTCATTAAAAGTAATCTGACGTGTACAAATCATAACATTATACGAACATATGGCAATGGAATCAAACATTGATGAATTTGTCATAATGTTCACATCAATCATCTACATCTGAATCAGATAATGTGAATGATTTGCTGGTGTTACGGAGGACTTTGGCTGCTTTGCTTTTACACAAAGTCTGGCTCTCGTTCACTATACGCCTCTTTCCTCCTCTCTCTCTCTCTCCCCTCTCTCTCATCTCCTCTCTCTCTCTCGCTCTCTCTCCTCTCTCTCTCTCTCACACACACACACACACACACACGAACGCGCGCGCGCGCAAGCACACACACACATACACACGCACGCACGCGCACACACACACACCGCACGCACGCATGCAGGCACACACACACACACACACACACACAGTATAGTCAACATTACCAGTGCCCTAACTGGCGTGGCTAGCTTTGTTTTTCTCCTCCATCTGAACACAGCCGGAGCGAGTCGTCGCTAAGAGGGATGGAGCTGGAGGTGGAATGGTGGTGGTGGTGGTGGTGGTGTGGGGTGGTGGTGGTAGTGGTGGTGGTGGTGGTGTGGTGAAACCCGACAGACAACTCGCTTCACCGGGCATCTTGGCTGCCGGCGCTGGCTGTGACTGCTGGCTGTGACTGCTGACTGCTGACTGCTGGCTGTGACTGCCTGGTGGTTGGACCTGATCCCAGTCTACTGCTAATCCTCCTCTGCCCCCCTAAATCCTGATTG
>JADBJO010010293.1:59283-66783 GCA_016801955.1 Conus betulinus
GTTTTGTGTGTGTGTTTGTGTTTTATTTGTGTTGTCGTTGTGTCGCCGTGATAGTGTGGTCTGGTGGTACTCGTTCCGTTGGGTGGTGTAGCTGATTGGCTGTCAGGTAGCAGTTGGAGCGAGCTTGGTTATTTGTCCCTGACCGTTGTGTTGCCTGTGGGCTGTTTGAGGCGGCCTGTATTAGGTGGAGTAGAGAGTGTGTGGTTGGGTGTGTTGTGTGTGTGTTGGGTTTTTGTTGTTGTCGTTGCTTTGTGTTTTTTTGTTCGGTGTGCTGGGTTGCTCCCAAACTCGTTCTACTTATGCTCTAACTCCGTCCTCCAGACGACCGTTGCCTCTCTGGTCAATCCAAGATAGGAAGTGATAGGTTTGCAAGTGTGGGAGCAAGGCTCACAGCGATTCAGTTTGCTTGAACGTCTTTCAGAGAGTGGACCGTCTCTCTTTATCTTCTCTGTCTTGCTGTTGTGTGGCTGGCTATTCCGCGGAGGTGATCTTGTTGTACCTCCCTAAGACAGAGGCGGTGAGCCGCCAGCCCGCGCGTGCGTGTTGGGTGCGTGCGTGCGTGTGTGTGTGTTGAGAGTGAGCTGTAATATCTAGTTCTCTCTCTCTCTCTCTGTGTGTGTGTGTGTGTGTGTGTGTGTGTGTGTGTGGTGTGTGTGTGTGTGTGTGTGTGTGTGTGCGTGCGTGTGTGTGTGTAGTGTGTGTGTGTGTGTGTGTGTGTGTGTGTGTATGTGTGTGTGTGTGTGAGTTATCCATCAGATTATATACCACTGTTGTTGGGTGTGGGTTTCTGTTAATATGCGCGCGCGCATGTGTGTGTGTGTGTGTGTGTGTGTGTGTGTGTGTGTGTGTGTGTGTGCTCTGTGTCTCTCTCTCTCTCTCTCTCTCTCTCTCTCTCTCTCCCCCCCCCCCCCCCCTCCCCAGTCGTGAGTAGGCTCACCATGAAGATGAAAATGCGGCAACATTTTGCATTGGTGTGTGTATATGTGACATCAGTTTCAAATGATTTGACGGGCGGAAAGAAAGAACAAGGTCAGGTAGGAGCATTTCATTGTTTATAACTGACATCTGCATGTGTGGCATGCTAAAATCTTGCTTTACTAAAAGCATGGTGTGGCTGTGATAGAATCAGTTTCGGCATGCTTCACAAGCACGTAGAGCACGCAGATAAACAAGCAAAACATGCCTAGGCCGTGGTGGGGAAAACCAGTGTTCCCAGTGAAGCTGACCAGACCCGACACTGTTTATTCAGGCCAAGTACCGGCTGTCAGGTAGAAGTACCGCGACTAATTTTCTGTCAGTTTAGAAGGAAAGAATGCATGTCCAATATGCTAGAGGTTGAGCGTGATAGCTTCAGGAACGCATGCTCTCCACTGAGTTGCGATTTCATTTCACTTTGTGTGTGTTCGTTAGTCTGTTTTCAATTGTTTTTTGTTGACAAATCTTTGTGGTGCTGCTGTCAGCAATGCGTATGAAAGAAGACCCATTCATGTTTGGTGTCGTTCTGTCAGTCAGAGACCCCACAATACAGTGACATCAATCAACCACAGTTCGTTGCATTCTGGCGCAAAGTATTAATAAAGAAACACAGCATCCTGTTTTCAACACACTATCAGCCAGACAGCTAGTATCACATTACGCGTACGGAGGAAAGCTTGTGGCAGGTAAGCGCGAGGAAGCTGGCAGCTGTCAGCAGAAGTGCGCTGTTTAAACCAATCAAACTAAAGATACCTCTGCAGACAAACGTGCTTGCTGGGGGGGGTGGTGGCCCATGGTATAGAGGTGAGGGCGGCCATCACAGGCCTTGCTGGGGGTGGTGGCCCATGGTATAGAGGTGAGGGCGGCCATCACAGGCCTTGCTGGTGGTGGGGGCCCATGGTATAGAGGTGAGGGAGGCCATCACAGGCCTTGCTGGGGGTGGTGGTGGCCCATGGTATATAGAGGTGAGGGAGGCCATCACAGGCCTTGCTGGGGGTGGTGGTGGCCCATGGTATAGAGGTGAGGGCGGTGATCACAGGCCTTGCTGCCGGTGGTGGCCCATGGTGTAGAGGTGAGGGCGGCCATCACAGGCCTTGCTGGTGGTGGTGGCCCATGGTATAGAGGTGAGGGCGGCCATCACAGACCTTGCTGGGGGTGGTGGTGGCCATGGTATAGAGGTGAGGGCGGCCATCACAGGCCTTGCTGGTGGTGGTGGCCCATGGTATAGAGGTGAGGGGCGGTGATCACAGGCCTTGCTGCCGGTGGTGGCCCATGGTATAGAGGTGAGGGCGGTGATCACAGACCTTGCTGCCGGTGGTGGCCCATGGTATAGAGGTGAGGGCGGCGATCGCAGGCCTTGCTGGTGGTGGTGGCCCATGGTATAGAGGTGTGGCGGCGGCCATCACAGACCTTGCTGGGGGTGGTGGTGGCCCATGGTGTAGAGGTGATGGCGGCCATCGCAGGCCTTGCTGGGGTGGTGGTGGCCCATGGTATAGAGGTGAGGGCGGTGATCACAGACCTTGCTGCCGGTGGGGCCATGGTATAGAGGTGAGGGGCGGCCATCACAGGCCTTGCTGGTGGTGGTGGACCATGGTATAGAGGTGAGGGCGGTGATCACAGACCTTGCTGCCGGTGGTGGCCCATGGTATAGAGGTGAGGGCGGCGATCGCAGGCCTTGCTGGTGGTGGTGGCCCATGGTGTAGAGGTGAGGGAGGCCATCACAGGCCTTGCTGGTGGTGGTGGCCCATGGTATAGAGGTGAGGGCGGCCATCACAGGCCTTGCTGGTGGTGGTGGCCCATGGTATAGAGGTGAGGGCGGCCATCACAGACCTTGCTGGGGGTGGTGGTGGCCCATGGTATAGAGGTGAGGGCGGCCATCACAGACCTTGCTGGGGGTGGTGGGGCCCATGGTATAGAGGTGAGGGGGTGAGGGCGGCCATCACAGACCTTGCTGGTGGTGGTGGTGGCCCATGGTATAGAGGTGAGGGCGGCCATCACAGGCCTTGCTGGGGGAAAAGGTGACAGGGAGTCGGGGGCACAATGGAGACTGTTATAGGAGACTGTTCGTAGTAAACAACCAACTGTTTGAGGCCTGTTTAATGGCTGTCTCTTTTTTCACACCAGAGAGAGAGAGAGAGAGAGAGAGAGAGAGAGAGAGAGAGAAGAGAGAGAGATTACGCCCTCAGGGGACATCACTCCTAAACCACAGCTAAGTGATAAGGAAATGGTCTACCCATGATGGCCACGCTGGTGGACAGGTGACGGATTCCTTTCCACCCCACACCCCACCCCCACCCATCCCTGCTCCGCCTGCCCTACTCCCACCCACGCCCCAGCTCCTGGGAGTCCAGCGGAGAGAGAGAGAGAGAGAGAGAGAGAGAGAGAGAGAGGGGTCTGGCGTCCAGAGGAGAGAGAGACAGACGGAGGCAACTCTCCCCATGAGGTGTCAGGAGGAAGAGCGAGCCGTGGATGAGGTGTTGGAAGACAATGGACCGCCATGCCCTCCCTCCCCACCATGGCCGTGGCCGGGGGGACAGCCACTGACCAGGGCATTAGACACTGAGAGGGCCGGATGATGTGTTGAACTGAGATGATGTGTTGAAACTGAGATGATGTGTTGAACTGAACAGACGGATGAACGAGGACGGATTGGGAGATGGAGGATGGGGGTTGGGGGGGAGGGCGGTGTGTGTGTGGGACGCGGCGGGGGGGGGGGGGGGGGGGGGGGGGAGGGGGAGAGAGAGGGGGAGAAGGGTTGGGGTAGGGGAAAGAAAGGGACATCGGGGTAGGGGATGGGGATGGGGGTGGTGATGGTGGGGGGGGGGGGGGGGGGTAGGAAGGCGCGAAAGAGTATCCGACTTCATCGTCGACTCCCGAATGGAATGTAAAGGTAATAACGCGTGTTACATCTCTTCTTCTTTTTCTTGTCCTTCTTCTAACAGGGAGCATACAGTTTTTTTTTTTTTTTTTTGTTATCTGCTAATATTGTCTGCATCTGGCAAAAAATGTATTTGATAGTAAGTTTCTCTTTGTTTTTGTTTGTTTGTTTTGTTGTTTTGTTTTGTTTTGTTTTTTTGTTTTTGTTTGTTTTTGTTTGTTTTCACTCGTCCTGTTTGAACACAGCTGTCAATGGTGTTTATCAACATCTCCAAAACAGTCGCGTGTATCAGAAGAGGTAGGCGCCCTTCTAGCAGAATCGTGATAAACACCAGATGTACAATTTAGGCAGCGTTCCCCCCCCCCCCCCCCCCCCCCCCCTCAACCTCATCCACTCCCAAACCCCCGTCCACTTTCTGCCCTGCTTCCTCTTCCGTATCCTTTTGCATCGAACATTCCAATTGCCGTGTTATACACACAGCCATCCAAATGCCCTGTTATACACACAGCCATCCAACTGCCATGTTATAACACATACAGCCATCCAACTGCCCTGGTATTCACAGCCATCCAACTGCCCTGCTATACACACAGCCATCCAACTGCCGTGTTATACACAGCCATCAACTGCCTGTTATACACACAGCCATCCAACTGCCCTGTAATACACACACAGCCATCCAACTGCCTTGTTATACATACAGCCATCCAACTGCCCTGTAATACACATGCAGCCATCCAACTGCCCTGCTATACACACAGCCATCCAAACTGCCCTGTTATACACAGCCATCCAACTGCCTGCTATACACACAGCCATCCAACTGCCGTGTTATACACAGCCATCCAACTGCCTGTGTTATACACACAGCCATCCAACTGCCCTGTTATACACAGCCATCCAACTGCCCTGTAGGAGATACACACACAGCCATCCAACTGCCTTGTTATACATACAGCCATCCAACTGCCCTGTAATACACATGCAGCCATCCAACTGCCCTGCTATACACACAGCCATCCAACTGCCCTGTTATACACAGCCATCAAACTGCCCTGTTATACACACAGCCAGCCAACTGCCCTGTTATACACATACAGCTAGCCAACTGCCATGTTATACACACAGCCATCCAACTGCCCTGTTATATACACAGCCATCCAACTGCCCTGTTATACATACAGCATCCAACTGCCCTGTTATACACACAGCCATCCAACTGCCCTGTTATACACACAGCCATCCAACTGCCCTGTTATATACACATCCATCTAACTGCCCTGCTATACACACAGCCATCCAACTGCCCTGTTATACACACAGCCACAAGTTCAATACCACTTGATACAGCACGCACACAAACTCTCATATACACACACACGCAGAGAGAGAGAGAGAGAGAGAGAGAGAGAGAGAGACGACGCAGGCTCTGACGCGAAACAGGGCATGTTTGATATCATGCAGTCGGTTGTCGTGTGACAGGGCATACATCGGTCAATCTGTGTACTACGTGCGTGCGAACATGGAGACACGCGGCACCCACCATCAAGGACGACAACTCACTTTCCAACCGTGGCGCACAACTCTCACACATTGGAGGACAGAAAAAGATCGGTCCGCCCTCACTCTCATCTCCTCCGTGGGCGGTAGAAAAGTGTACCGTTCCCAATTTGCCCTTGATGATAATTATGCATGCATAATTATTAATGGAAAGCTTGAAATGGCCCGTTGAGGACAGAAAAAAAAGGGGTGAGGGGTGAGGGCTGAGATGGAGGTGAGGGGGGGGGGGGGGGGGCTGAGGTGGAGGTTAGGGGGGAGGAGGGAGGGAGGGGAGGAGGGTGCAGCTTCTCGTCACGAGAAACATAGCAAGGCGTGGGATGGTGAAGCGAATGGTAGAGCGTGAAATCGTGAACTGACTGGTTAACGTTAGGATTGTCTCTCCTTGTCATTGATGGATCAAAGTTGACTCCGTGTGTGTGTGTGGGGGGGGGGGGGGGGGGGGGGGGGGGGGCGAATATGTCTGTGTGTGTGTGCGTGTGCGAGCGCGCGCGTATGTGTGTGTGCGCGCGTGCATGCGTACGCATGTGTGTGTGTGTGTGTGTGTGTGTGTGTGTGTGTATGCGCGCGCGCTGACAAAGTAGTCTACGTGACTCAGTTATTAGACCGCCAACGTCGCTAATGTGTGTGACCAGGATCGCGACATGAACGTTGTCCTCAACTTGCTGCAACAAAGTATGGCTCCTCACCCCTCCCCGACCCCCACACCTCCACCCCCAGCCCTACCCCCTCCCCTGCTCCCCGCCCTCTCGCTCCCTTCCTTGTTTCATCTCTCCCCAGCCTTCTCTATTCCCCTCTGGCCCTCCTTCCTTCCTCCCCTCCCACCCTTCCTCATTTTCAAGACTTTTTTTTTTTTTTTAGACAGCGACATTAGGTGTTCTGTCACGTCCACACGTAACTCATCTGGTATGACAAACTGGGATTACTATCCCCAGAGAGAGAGAGAGAGAGAGAGAGAGAGAGAGAGAGAGAGAGAGAGAGAGAGAGAGAGACAGAGAGAGAGAAGACAGGGACAGACAAAGAGATAAAGACAGAGAGAGAGAGAGAGAGAGAGAGAGAGAGAGAGAGAGAGAGGGGAGGAAGAGAGAAATCGGTAGTGAGAGGAGAGGGGGAGAAGGGTCGTCTTCTGGGCCAATTATCTCCCGTAACACTAATATCGCCAGAACAACAACATGGTTATCAAATTAGGAAGCAAAAAAGGGGGGAAAAAACCCCCCGCAAATCTATATTGGATGGCACCGGCATTTGAACAGCCGACCTCCCGACTGCGTTTACCCCACTAAGCCAGTGCGGCGCTCCCTGCTCTCCTGTCTGTCTGTCTGTGTCTCTGAGACTGACATTCAGATGATAGGGATGGTTTAGGCAAGTATCTCTAGCACACCACTGCCTGTGCGCGCGGGGATCGGGGGGGGGGGGGGGGGGGGGGGGGGGGGTGGAGGGGAGGATAGTTTCATAGACCGAGGTGAAAAACACAAGTTGAACTTTAAAACAGCCCAGTGTGGATTCAGTTCCTTTCTGTGCGTGACGCGATTCGACTTCAATAGAAACGAGATGAATGTCTTCTCTCTTTAAATACCTTTTTAAATGTCTCAATAGAAACAAGATAACTGTCTACTGTCTTTATATTGCCTAGTTAAATGTCTCAATACAAACAAGACAAATGTCTTCTTTCTTTAAAGTGCGTTGTTAAGTGTCTCAATACCAGCAACATGAATGTCTTCTTTCTTTGAAATGTCTTTTTAAACGTCTCGATACGACCAAGGTAATTGTCTTCACATTGTCATTGTCACGTTGATTGCTACCAGGGGAGTGTTGTACAGTACACTTTCTCTCTTGTGTGTCAGTGAGAGGAAGACGCGTTTGTGGAAAATGTACTCGCCTGTTCTGTAGGGTGAATAAAACCAGCATCAGCTGTGTTTTGCTTTAAAAAACGTTTCTCAAATAAAGATTTTCTTTCTTTATCTTGTACGACTGTCGGCTTTTGTACGATTGTTTCTCCAGTGGTATTGTCCTATGACTGGTGAAGAGAATAATCTCACTATCCCACTCACATCCTTTACACAGGCGCCGAGAGACTATGGAAACAACCC
>JADBJO010010293.1:71783-74125 GCA_016801955.1 Conus betulinus
CTTTATCCAGGAATGGCTGTTAGGTTTGTTCATTTCTTTATCCAGGAATGGCTGTTAGGTTTGTGCATTTCTTTATCCAGGAATGTCTGTTTTGTTCATTTCTTTATCCAGGAATGGCTGTTAGGTTTGTACATTTCTTTATCCAGGAATGTCTGTTTGTTCATTTCTTTATCCAGGAATGGCTGTTAGGTTTGTTCATTTCTTTATCCAGGAATGGCTGTTAGTTTTGTGCATTTCTTTATCCAGGAATGGCTGTTAGGTTGGTGCATTTCTTTATCCAGGAATGTCTGTTAGGTTTGAGCATTTCTTTATCCAGGAATGGCTGTTAGGTTTGTGCATTTCTTTATCCAGGAATGTCTGTTTGTTCAGGTTCTTTATCCAGGAATGTCTGTTTGTGTTCATTTCTTTATCCAGGAATGGCTGTTAGGTTTGTGCATTTCTTTATCCAGGAATGGCTGTTAGGTTTGTGCATTTCTTTATCCAGGAATGTCTGTTTGTTCATTTCTTTATCCAGGAATGTCTGTTTGTTCATTTCTTTATCCAGGAATGGCTGTTAGGTTTGTACATTTCTTTAATCCAGGAATGGCTGTTTAGGTTTGTTCATTTACTTTATCCAGGAATGTCTGTTTGTTCATTTCTTTTATCCAGGAATGGCTGTTAGGTTTGTCCATATCTTTATCCAGGAATGTCTGTTAGGTTTGTTCATTTCTTTATCCAGGAATGTCTGTTAGGTTTGTGCATTTCTTTTATCCAGGAATGTCTGTTAGGTTTGTGCATTTCTTTATCCAGGAATGTCTGTTAGGTTTGTGCCATTCTTTATCCAGGAATGGCTGTTAGGTTTGTGCATTTCTTTATCCAGGAATGTCTGTTTGTTCATTTCTTTTATCCAGGAATGTCTGTTTTGTTCATTTCTTTATCCAGAATGGCTGTTAGGTTTGTGCATGCATTTCTTTTCCAGGAATGGCTGTTAGGTTTGTGCATTTCTTTATCCAGGAATGTCTGTTTTGTTCATTTCTTTATCCAGGAATGTCTGTTTGTTCATTTCTTTATCCAGGAATGTCTGGTTTGTACATTTCTTTATCCAGGAATGGCTGTTAGGTTTGTACATTTCTTTATCCAGGAATGGCTGTTAGGTTTGTTCATTTCTTTATCCAGGAACGGCTGTTAGGTTTGTTTCATTTCTTTATCCAGGAACGGCTGTGTTTTGTTCATTTCTTTATCCAGGAATGGCTAGGTTTGGTTTATTTATCCAGGAACTTTATCCAGGAATTCTCTTATCTGTTAGGTTTGTTCATTTCTTTATCCAGGAATGTCTGTTAGGTTTCTGTTAGGTTTGTTCATTTCTTTATCCAGGAATGGCTGTTAGGTTTGTGCATTTCTTTTTTCTTATCCAGGAATGGCTGTTAGGTTTGTTCATTTCTTTATCCAGGAATGGCTGTTAGGTTTGTGCATTTCTTTATCCAGGAATGGCTGTTAGGTTTGTGCATTTCTTTATCCAGGAATGGCTGTTAGGTTTGTGCATTTCTTTATCCAGGAATGGCTGTTAGTTTTGTGCATTTTTATCGAGGAATGGCTAGGAAGAGACGCTCATCGTGGAAATTTATGAAAATTACGGAAAATGTTTCCACACACACACACACACACACACACACACACACACACACACACACACTCACTCACTCACTCACTCACTTTACTCATACACATACACATACACATACATACACGCACGCACGCGCACACACACACACACACACACACACCACACACACACACACGCACGCACGCACACGCACACACACACACACACACACACACACACAAAGGCATTACTGTTACTTTTTGTTGGATCCCTCTCATTGTGGTATTGTACCCAACGAGCGCGTAGATCAACTTGTAAGAAAAGCAGCTCAAAATGTCAGTTACGCAATACCACTTAACATTCCATTAGATTTGAAAGAATGTTTTTTCAATTATAAATTCAACGTCAAGAGAAAAAAGTTAAAACATTACTGATGAACTCTGACGTCCAATATTATCACAACTGTGTAAAGTTTAGTGATGGGTACAAGGGGGGAAAACGTACAAACAAGTCTCTTTCTCGTCTAGGGAGATTGAAAAGCTTAATCCATAGATTTCGTTTGAACGCATTGAAAACAAAATATCGTCATAACGTTAAATGTATGTGTGGGGAAACCTTAAGTATCAGTCATTTACTAATTAAATGCCCAAGAGCAAGAGAACTCTTTTTTTCAAATTCGGGTATTGATGGTTACACTGATGGATCGACTTCCTTACCTTTACCAAGTATTTTAACATTCTTGTGTTCTTGAGTCAGTTTG